>JAAGKR010005017.1:0-55072 GCA_011419295.1 Clarias macrocephalus
AAGGTCATGGAGGTCGAGTCTTTTACTCCTTTCTAGTCAAGTGCGGAAGGAGAGGTTTGGCCGATTCTCCACTAGAGTTCAAATACATAGGTTGGTCCTTGTTAGAAGTCCAGTGATTTAATTTAATCACCAGTTAGTGTAAGGAAGACTAACACATGAATTTGCACTCTAGATAAAACGATTATTGTGGAACTTATAAGTACCAGAGGGGGGAGATGTAGAAGAAATTTTTATCTGATTTTATGTGACATAGCCTACTTTTAAGAAATAAAAGATACCCCAGCTTGAAATAATGGGAGGCTTGCGTGAGAAGCCGAGCATATAGGCCCCTTGGAATGTGCCTGTGTAAGAAATCCGATCTATACATTGAGGCACCTAGAACTGGGAAATTGAATGAAACCCAGATGTTGAATGTAAAGTCAGCGCGGGAAAACTGGCCGCCTTTGTTTAGGACCAGTATTTAAGCAAGAAGCCGTCGGGAGTTGTGGTGTGTTCTGCAGACCTCCCGACTTTATTGATCAACAAATAAAGTTGTAACCTTCTGAAATCAAAGTCTGAGTCTTCAATTAATTTCCACGACAACAGCTAGGGTCCAGAAGTCGCCGGTGTAACGGCTCACGGACGACCCTCCCTGCCGCAGATGACAGAATTTGGAGTCGGTCTCCACCTCAAAAGCAGGATGTTCGAAGGTGAGCTTTAGCTGACGGATGAACTCGTTGTAGAAATGGGCTGTGTCTGAATCGGAACGCAGAACTGCCGTGGCCCACTCAGCTGCCTGCCCCGACAGCAATGAGACAAGAAGGGCAATGCGCAACCGATCTGTGGAGTATCTGGTGGAATTAAACTTAAACACAAGATCCAGTGCGGTTAGGAAAACACTACACTTCCCATCTGTGCCTTCCCATTTATCCGGTAAAGCTAAGTACACATCGGAGGGGGGAGGGGGTGGCGGCACTACGACTGGCGGCGGCTTAGCCGGCTGAGAAGCCGCCTCGCGGCGCAAAGCCGCGATGTCTTGGACGCTAACGCGAAGAGCCGCAACCTCACCGCTCAGCTGCTCAATCAACCGGGCATGACCGTCCACCAAATCGCAGAGGTGAGCGTAATCCGCTGGGTTTACTGCTGGCTCAGTCATTCTGTCACAAAGCAACCGGAGGATGCTCAGAAGACTAGCAGTTAGCCCGTGTAGCGTGGATGGTAAACCCAAACGCGGAAGTAGCGCGAGCAGGCAGGATTACCACGCAATTTATTATTAGAACTCTCTCACGTAGAGAGCAAGAGTTTACACAATTAAACCTGCATTCTAACAACACACACTCAATCAGGAATATAACCCAAAATGGTGAGTACTCACGAAATGGAGAAGATAGCATCGGAGACAGCATGGGTAAACTCAATGACTGAGCAGTGTGAAGCGCCATCTCGTTTCCTTTTATGCTTCCTGAAATGCGACCGTATTTATTTACTTTTCTGAGTAGATGAAAAGTTAGCCTAAATCAACCCTAAAGAAATATAATTAATTGAGCCCACAATACTACTTGAGCTGACTTAAGTATTTGAGTTTGAAGAGTTAACTTAAGATTTTGAACTGGGTACATGTTGTGCCTATGTGAAAATATTTTACAGTGTATAACTGGCCAGAAAATGTCTATAAAAGTTGAGTAAACATAAAAAAATCTGTGCAACTTGTTACTAAACTTTTTTACGTTGAGGCGGCTTGTTTATTTATTTATTTATTTATCTATCTATCTATTTATTTATTTATTTATTTTACAGTGTACAACTTTCTTTTTCATTTTTTAAAATGACAAATATGAACATAAATCCAATAAACACGCCAATGTTTATAATCTTTGAACAGAGTACATATATTTGCCACTCAGCACAGTGTTAAGGATTCAATACAAAAATCAATGATCAAAATCATTAATACACAAGAAATATTTTTTCTGCATTTTCCTTCTCTATATATTACATAAGAAGTAAATGTAAAGTTCATTGTGAAATGCCAAAAAAGTTTACACTTCCCTGAATCTTGATTTATGAATTTTAAAAAAATCTTTAATATAATGATTGACAACCATCAGCCAAATACACTCCCTGTTTAAAGTAGATTATTATATCTGGCATATACCTGTCTATAACATCACTTTTAGTCAACATTTTCATTTGAGCATAACACTGTCAGTTTTGGTATTTTACATGCCTGTAACTCGGACTGCTGCGGATATGTTTGCTCTAACAACCCATGTTTTATCTCAGTGCCACTTCACTATTACTGCTTTAATTATAACCACAGTTTCAGAACATATAAGACCAACTGGTTTACACTTCCCACAGGAAGAATAAACATGCAATTATCTATTTATTCATCTTTGAAGATTCAGTTTTTAAAAGTTGCTTGGACATACATATAGAAAGACATATAGACAAATTTTTCTGATACTGGTTTCTGGTCATGCAACGTATGAAACGTACAGATATCATAGACAAGGGCCTTATATTATTTATATAACTATCACATTTCTACTTTGGATGGTATAGTATGAACAATTGTAAATGATGCACAAAAATTCTTCTGATCTTTGCAGAATTACAAGCTGCTGATGGAGGGACACTTAGAGCATGAAATCTCTTCCACTGCACAGTTTCACACACAGCCATGCAATCATCTCACCCAGGATTAACAGCACGGCACTAACAAATTCAATTAAGACGTGAGTCTTACTTTATTTAGAATTCTTATAAAATAGCAAAATGAAATTATCTCAGAAATTATTTCAGATTTTAAATTACAATCAAAATAGTCAAAACATTAAATGATTTCAATTTCATCATGTAGTTTACAGTATGTGTTTTTGGTAGCCCTGAACTGAACATTGAAAGAAAAAGTGCTCTGTCGGAGTCGGAGAATGACCCTCTCACAGAAAGAGTTTTCCTCTGTCCCAGTCCAGCTGCAGTCTGATTCTCTGGAGTTTCCGTGCTACTGACAGCAGAGTGTCTGGCTGTGGTGTAGAACCTGCTCCATATTCATCATCATAATAATCCACACACCAGATTCCACTTCTGAAGAATATCTCTCCCTTTTCTGAGCAGATTCTGTCATCACACCCGCACACCAGAGTTAAAGCCCTCAGAGCCCAGGATACACACACACACTCAACAAATCTCTCTGGATTATCTCTGAACCTCACACTGGTCAGATCAACAGATAGTTCAACAGTTTCACTTTGATAAAAAGTAATCACAATTATGTTTTACAGTGCTAAAAAGACTGCAGGCTGTTTATGAAGGTTGTCTCAGACTCGACACTCTCTTAATAGGAGGAGTTTTAGAGACACGTATAACCTGATACAGCAGATAAAGGCACAAAGCATTTTACTCAGACTCAAAATGAAATATCTACTAGATACTATTTGAAGACATTGGATTTTCTTATTTTTATGTGCTGCAAGCTATAATGTTCTATACACACTACCCCTCAAAAGTTTGGGATTAATTCTAATTACATGGTCGTTCCTGATTTTAATTTCTTCCTACATTATAAAACAATGCTGATGGCATCCAAAATATGCAATAATCTCATGATCTGTAAAGCCTTCATAACGGCTCTAATCTGAGAAGCTGTTTGTTAATTGGTGATTTCTGAGGCTGGTGACTTTAAATGAACTTCTCCTCTGCAGCAGAGGTAGGGTTTGGTCTTGCTTTCCTGGGGAGGTCTTCGTGAGAGAAAGGTTCATCATGGTGCTTGAAGGGTTTTTGCAAATGCATTTGATAATACTGTTCTTGCAATACTTAAAATACCTACTGACTGTTGTTGTTGTTACATAATTACTTTATTCCGTACGTGTTATTTCATAATTTAAAATTCCCAGTATTGTTGTAGTATGGGGTGGGACGGTGGTGTAGTGGTTAGCACTGTCGCCTTGCACCTCCAGGGTCCGGATTCGTTTCCTGATCAGGCTCGTTTCCTGTTTCAGTGTGCATGGAGTTTGCATGTTCTCCCCATGCTAAGTGAGTTTCCTCTGGGTACTCAGGTTTCCTCCCACAATCTGTAGACTTGAAGATTAAGCTAACTGGAATTCCCAAATTGCCCGTATTGTGTGAATGAGTGTATGAGTGTATGTGTGTGTCCTGAGACAGATTGGCACCCTGTCCGGGGTGTACCCCGCTTCGTGCCCTAAGCCTCCTGAGATAGACACCAGGCCCCTTGTGACCCTGAATACAGTATAAAGTGGTATAGGCGATGGGTGAGTGAGTGTGTGAGTGAGTGAGTGAGTGAGTGAGTGAGTGAGTGAGTGAGTGAGAATCATTGTTGGTAAAAGAAGAAGTAAAAATTTCGAGCTTACCAAGTCTCCAAAAGAACCATCAGATGCCTCTTCCATGCCAGCTAATTATTGTGCTGGTATGTCTGAAAAAAAGGATTTTATGTCAGTTAACCACAAACATAAGCGCTTTGAGTTACAGTTAACTGCTACTACAACTTTGACTGGAACCATGTTCTTTAGCTGAGGAAGGAAAAATGAACGTATGCCAATTGTATAATATGGCAGAGGTTCTGTGTTGTTGTGAGCTTTATTTCCTCCCTAGAAAACATGTTAGAATACATGGCATCATGGATCTCATTTCTTATTTCAAGTTAAAATGTGGCTGACTCTGCAAGGAAACTAAACCGACCTTCTTCTATACATACTTTTTAACTGCTTTAAAAACCTGTTTAATAGAAAAATCATATTTAAATTGTGTATTAATTGTGCCACAAAGATTTAAAAAGCTTTAAAAACCTGCTTGTTAGATTAGAAAAGGACAAGGCTCAAGATAGGATAGAGAACAAACTGATTGTAGTCGCCACTGAATGATAAGGTGAAGACATGTGTTCTGGGCCAGATGAAGAGATTTAGCTCCTTGTATGTGAGAATACGATGTACAGGGCATAAATTATTATGGCAGAGAAGTTTATGTTAAAAATGCAATGGCTGGAAGAAAGAAATCTCATTTGCTGCAGTGGTTTGCTGTATGAGACCTCTCCTTCTGCAGAGGTTTCAATAAACCAATTTTATTTTGCTCTTACCCAGTGAATGAATTACTCCTATTTATAGATTTCAGGATCTCCACCATTTTTTTCTCCTGAAAGAGAGTCTCACACAGGTTCTTTAATATTAGATTTGTGGAAGGTGTTTCTAGAGAAGACTTCCTTCTATAAACAGGACATTTTCTGGATGCTTTACACACACTGTGACTGCAGTTTACAGCCCACAGGACAGGAGAAAACTTATATTTTACTTAGCTTTTGTTCTCTTCAGTCCAAATGTGAGAGTGTAGAAGAAAACTTCATTACAGTGTAGAGGTAAGTTTTTCTTCTTCAATATCTTGGACGACTAGAAAATAACAGGATCTAGGTCCTCACATCTAGTGACTGATTCCTATGCTTAAATATTGAATGAAGCTTTCATCAGCCTGATCATTTCATTTTTGTAGCAGTGACTGGTAAGGTTTGCGGCTCTGGGATTCAATAACATACACTATAGCATGCAGAGTATACAGTAGGTAGACAAGGGAATGTCTATTATCGCTGTGCTTACCGCCGGGAACAAAACGACAGCGGCCAAAATAAATCAGTCGCATTTCAAAGTAATTCGTGAAATGACTGCCAGGTGGCGCAAAGTGACATTTTCACTCGCCACAGTTTTAAAATCTAATTAAGTCATAACAATATATTGTATCGAAGAAATACTACAGTGATGGTAATTTCCACATCTGTTTATGTTATACAACAAACATGAAAAATCTGAACCAGAGTTATTGATATTTACTGTACAATATTGAGTCAAAAAAAAAAAAACATGTTTAGACAGATGATCAAGTTCACTAGCTGACAATTTTATTTGTACAAAGAATTAACTGTTATATAGCCTATATATGTTTGTATATGTTTATTGTTATGAAAAAATACATTCAAAGACATCAAACTTTAAGTATAGAACAACTGGTTTATTCTTTATTTTCTGGTTTCTCCAATTTTTTTTTTTTTTTTGCAGCCTGCAAAAACGTTCAAAATGTTACTGTTATTGTTTCACATATGTAGTTTTAAGAGTTGTTTAGGCGAGAATGCATGTGTGTACACCTTAAAACCTCCATCGGTTATTAAAGATAGCGTCTATGTAGAAAAAAATGTCCCAACGATTTAGAAGATTTGAGCTTCAGGAAATCTCCTGGTGCTCTGAGCATAACACCGTCCCGGCCTAATCTGGAAAAGAATTTCTAAATGTTTTCTAAAAGTGGACTATTGTTGGTTCCTTATAATATTTTTATTTAATTTAAATGGATTTTGATTTGGCATCATGATCCTCCTCTTCAATTTCCTACGTAGTCTAATCAGCGAAGTGATTTCTTTGGTTTCAGCTGTAGTGATGAAGGTGATCATGTCATCTCGTCGTCTCCGCAGCAATGGATGTAATCAATAATATGGAGAAAAAAAATTATTGCTCTTGTTTTTAATATTATTTTGAAGTAAATGAAACAGTAAGAGCTAAAATAGTAAAATAAATAGTTTAATGGTTTAAATTGTTAAATTAAATAGTCATGTGGGCATTATAAGATTATAAAACAAAAAACTTTTATCCTCTCGGGGCTTATTGCCGTTACTGAGGATTCATTGAGAGAGGGAGAGTTTGTGATTCGTGCACTAATAAACTTAAACTGAGTGCGCACACGCTCTGTCTTGCTCTTTCTATATCTTTCTCTTGGATGCGCCTATATTTCCCTTTTCATACGAATTACATCGTCTAAAATTAGATGCCTAAATTGTTTTCCTTTAGTTGATATAAAAGCAGACATTTCGCTTCCTATAAGTATATATTTTCACGTCTGTGAGACAAGCACACGGAGATTCGGTTCATTTTCTGACGCACTCAAGTTCACCGAAAACAACGCGAACCCTGTTTGCTTTCATTAATTTTTAGTTGCTTTCTAGTGTTACACATTATATAATCTAAAGGCTAGACATAAATATATACATTTACTTTGACTGTAAATTTGTTTAATGTTTCCCTTGTATTTCATAATGTTTTGCCAGCGGTGGTACAGCGCAACGGAGGTCATTATTTATAAAAAATAAATTTATGATGATCATAACAGCCTACTGCATTTCATTCTTATAAATACCACAAAAGCACAAGCAGGGCTGAATGACAACAACATCTGTTGATGCAGTAGCACATCCTGACAATGTTTTAATTTTATGGTCATTCAGTTTAATGTATTTCAGTTAATAAATCTACTACAAATTTGAAGAACACAAAATATAAGATGACACAAAACCCTTTTTTGAAAGAAAGCTTTTCTAATTACACATGATAAAATCTAAAGGCTCACTGTGTTAAGGTTTACTTTGCTTAAATTCAATCCTAATAAGATTTTATTTAATTTTAATTCTAAATTTGTACTGTAATTTTAGTACTGTGATTATGAATTCCTTTAACTACAAATGTTACACTTGATTTTTTTTCCGGTAATATGTGCAGCTCTAAAGCAGCTACGGCCCATTAATCTCTGAGAGAATGAACTAATGCCTGAGGCGTCAGTCTATAGTTATATAGCGCCACTCAGTGGTAAAAGCCAGCAAACGCGTACCGTCGCCGTGAGGTGCGGCAGTATAAGTAGAATACCGCTCGTCTACCATCTGTAGTGACATTTATTAACCCCTCTTCCACTCAATCAGCCCATAAGACAGAAGGAATGACCCTACTCCAAGATAACAGGATTTTTGGATTTTTCCAATATGTAATAAACACATATCAAACACAAGGAGAAATGTAAAATAGTTTCACTTCCCAATGGGAAATGAACACACACACAATAAACTAAATAAGCACTTAAATTTCACTTAACTCAAGTTTTGTCAGTCTTTTTGCTCGTTGCTGTAATACTCAAATTGAAGAGAAAAAAAGAAACAGTTTCCTGATGAGTTCAAATGATATTAAGTTCAAATGAAAGTATGTAGTAAACATTACATTGCAACCTTTTAAAATATCAATTTATTTAAAAGGATTTTTATAATATAAAATATAATATAAAATTTAACAAACTAATTTATATTTAAAATTGTACATCAAAATTGACTTATGAATTTAATTTCATCCTATGGTTTATTTATTTTATTTTATTTATTTTTTTTTTTTGAAGCCTTGAACTTAACAGTGAGTGGTAAAGTGCTCTGTAGTTATTTGAACTTAATATCACATTATTTTGATCTTTTTATTTCAACAGAGTAGGTCATTATTTTACCTCAAAATCCATTTCATTTAACTTTCGTAAGGAAATTTTGTAATGTGCAGTATTTCATTAATGAACTCTAACTGATCTGATTCACTCTTACAGAGCACTGAAGTGGGAGGAGCTTTATATATCCAATAACACCTAGGAACGGCACTATTTTGTCAGTAAATGTGTGTGTGAAAGTGTGTATGTGTGTGTTATTAAGAGGGTCAGAGAATGACAGCTTTCCTCTATTCCAGTCCAGCTTCACTCTGATCCGCTGGAGTTTTTGTGTTCCTAAGGGGAGATTGACTGACTGTGTTGTACGTGCTGTATATTCACCACCATAATACCTCACACACCAGATTTCACTTTTGGAGTATATATCTCCCTTCCTCTTAGCAGATTCTGTCATCACACCCACTAACCACAGTATACAGTCTCCAACTTCAACATCCCAGCAGTGTGTCCCTGAGTTAAAGCCCTCAGAGCCCAAGATACACCCACATATATCAAATCTCTCTGGATTATCAGGACATTTCTGTTTGCCATCACTAAGTCTCACACTGGTCAGATCATCAGATATAATGAGTCTAGGATGAGCAGTGTTGGGGTCCAGAGTTACCGGTACTGAAAACACACACACACACACACACACACACACACACACACACACACACACACACACACAAAGAAAAGAAAACATATAAATTAACCACACTATTTATGCCCTTTTCAGTGTGTTCTCAAATTACAAATGTAAACAATATTTCTAACAGTTGTAACTCTAAAGTTTTTATAAACCAAAATAGTTAGTCAGTCAGTCTGCTCACATTTCAAACAATGAACAGTCTGACAGCAAGCAGAGCCTTTATAATAAGAGTATCCTTCTGAATTCATTACATGAGTTCATAATCAGAAGTGAACATCTGTATGTAACAATAATAATAATAATAATAATAATAATAATACATATTTCATCTAATTCATATAATGCCTAAAATAGTCATTATTAACACATTACTTAAATGAATACATAGTAAATACCACATTAGTGTTATGACCAAAGGCAGGAAGATAGAGAAAAAATGTTCTTGCTTAGTATACACACACACTTTTTTTCAATAGAGCTAACCTAACTTAAACATCACGTTAGCATGAAACTAGCTAAAATAGGTAGTCTCCGACTTTCTTCAGATACGAACATTCTGCGATTCGCATCTATTAGTAGATGCAAATAAATCATAGACATAGCTCACGTGTAATGTACAAAAATAGACATTGCAGTGCACCAGATACCAATTTTTACAATTGTATACAATATTTTCAGTGTGTAAGTGAATGTATAATATGTCTAAAGTCCAGTATATTGTATGTGTGCGTGTGGGGATGCATGATGATAGAAAATGGCAGTTCACAGCCCAAGAAACTTTGTGCAGAGGAAAATGGTGCTTGGAGAATGGATTCTGCTCGCAGTCTAAGTATATTCAACATCCGTGTTTGTGCGCATGTGTGTGTAAAAGTCATCCTACACAATAACTGCCCCCTCTTCCTCCTCTTCTGTTGTGGGTGATTCTTTTCAAAGGTAAAGTGCAGGTTAATTTGTTTTGTTTTTACTATATTTTCTATTAATTATTTTTATATTAATATTTTTGGGTTGTGGAACAAATCATGGGAACATTTCACATATTTTGCCCACATGATTGTTGGGAAAGGGGACAGATTTAGTTAAGTGGATTGGTAGGCTATATATAGTATATTTGTGTCAAAGGAGTAAAAGACTCAATTCGTCCGACTTGCAAACAAATCCAACTTATGAATGAGCTCCAGAAGTGGAACCTTTTCGTAAGTAGGGGACAACCCCTATATTTGCCTAACTGTATTTACCTGTATTTGCCTAACTCAAAGAAATATAATGAATAACTTGTATGACTTAAAAACTTGCCTTACAAATGTAAAAGTTAAAAATGTAAACAATCTTTTTAAGAATTGTAACGAATGTGCTTTAAATATTGAACAGTCTAACAGCAACCAAGGCCTTTTAAAATAAAATTTCCTTTACATTATATTCAAAATGAAGAATTAACAAATCATATCAACAGCACACACACACACACACACACACACACACACACACACACACACACACACAGAGACACACAGAAGAAAAAACAAACAGACGTCTTACTGTATTGGACTATGTGCTGCATCTTCTCCCAGACTCCAAACTTCAGGTTGGCCAGATGTTTTGCCACATGGATCAGTGCTCCTGAAAGCTCCTCTGGATGCTGCAGTGTGCACTGGGCTCTGCAAAAACATTCAGGACTCAGTGTTGCTGTAGGTTTAGATTCAAAAACACAGAGAACAAGAGAGACATGAATCACATCACTCACCTTTTCACTGTGGCCTTGTAGTTCTGTAAAACAACAAAGCAAACATCAGTGGATATGATTTACATTTTTACACCACTGAAATGTGACGTTTCTGATGATGGAAAGAAGTTTTACTTTCTCGGCAAAAAAAAAAACTGCCTAAATGATCCTCACTTGTAAGAACGAGACGTCTTCAGCTCTCATCTCCTCTTCTATGGCTCTGATTGTGTCTGAAAGAGATGATGCGTCTCTGCTCAGCTGCTCAATTTTCTCCTTCATCATCTGACTCTTCTGCTCCTCTTCCTCTCTCAGTGCAGTGATCCTGGCTGCTTCTTCATCTCGTAGAAACTGGTGAAGCTTCTCAAACTCCTCCTTAATCTGGTGCTCTGTTTGTTTGGCCTGAATCTGCAGTAAAGTGGAAATTAAATGAAATATACCTGATCATACAATGATGGAGAATATAATTATAAAGTCGAAGCCATGTTAGCGATTGTAACCTTTATATATTCTGCAGTCTGACTCCAATTCAGTTTACAGTCATTAAAAATCTTCAGTTTCTCCTGTAAGGGCTTCAGCACAGTTTTAAGCTCCTCCTGAAACAAATAAACACACTGCATGGAGACTCTGTGTTTCAACCCTTATCTTTTAGCCTTTTATGTTAGACAGGATTTAATTGAAATACGTATCCTGAAATATCAGACTCACAGGTTTGGTAGTTATCATATAAATAAACAAATCAAAATGTAACTATAATTGAATTTTTATAACAGTTTTTTCTTACACATATTTTAACACAAAAAAATTTTCTTTAGTTTAAATGTTGAGCTCAACAATGTGACACATTACCTCACAGGTATATAATATTTACCTTACAGTCTGTTACTGCCTCATCAATAGGGCAGAATCTGTGGTTTGTGTGTTTTCTTGAATCCCGACACACCACACACACCGGCTGTTGATCATCTAAACAGAAGAGTTTGAGTTTCTCACTGTGCAGACTGCAGACTGTTTCAGACACTGATGAAGATCTCTGACTTCTCTCATGTAAAAAAGTTACACACAGGTTCTTTAAAGCCAGGTTTATGGGAGGTTGTTCTATAGATGACTTCCTCCTACAAACAGGACATTCTCTGGATCCTTTGGCCTCCCAGAACTGCTGCAAACACACTTTACACACACTGTGACTGCAGTGCAGAAGAACAGGATCCTTGTAGATTTCACAGCACACAGGACAGGAGAAATCCTCCTCTGAAAACGTAGAAGCCATTTTATTTTGCAGCTGTTGTTCTCTCCAGTCAGAATGCTCAGAGTTTCACTTTCACTTTATTGATAAAAAGTAATCAGTCTTTGACTTCAGGTTTGTTTCAGGATAAAAACATGACTTTGTTGGTTCAGTTAATAATCACTTCCTTTAAAAGTGATGAAAATAAGCCAAGCAACAAAGTGAGAATAAAAATAACTTCACCAGAGCAGAACACTGCAGACTCGCCACTTCCTTAATAGGAGGAGTTTTAGTGACATGTTTAACCCATTACAGTCATCATTTACATTAAAAGCAGCACACAGCACTTACTGTAATTAGATGAACAGTAGGTTTTTTTTTTTATTCATTACTCATACGAATAGCCTAAAAAATATCCAGAACATGATGAAAAAGCATTAGATTAAGCTTTGGCCTTAGCATAAGCTTATTAGATTGCTGAGAATACCGGTGACATCCTGTTCTGAGAGTGGTCATTCACATGTCGAACCCTTGGCTTGCTCATCAGGGACAATCTTATTTTTATCTAGACACATTTTTCTCACTTATACAGCTAATAGATGATGTTTTAATATACTGGAGGGTTTTTGTTCGATTTCTTTGTTTGTTTGTTTTATGAGCTGCATGCAGTTAACATTGATAATATACAGTGAGGTGAAAAAGTGTTTGACAAAAATTTTGTAAAATTTCCTATGGGGCAAGTGAAGATGAATACAGTAAATGTCTCAGTTCCTGTCTTTGCATCCATTGTTGAGTTCAAGAATTGAACCATTCAGTCAGTCAGGAATTTGGAACCAGGTCGCAAAGAAGATAAAGGCTCAAAACACCTTTATTTAAGAGGTTCTACAACTTCAGGTATTGAAAAAGTGTAACATTTACAGTATAGCAGTTTAGGTTAGGTTAAGTCTTGGAAAACACCGGCATAACTGCCAGTCAAACATACATGCACAAGCATTGTGAATCACTGCTCCTATCTAGTGGCCAAGAGCAGTCTGTAGGTCAGCTTCTGTAACAGCATGCCAAGCCAGACCTGATGTGTAGAACCTATAAAGTTGAACAATACTTGATTTATGTGTTTGAGGTTTGTTAATGATTGTCATTTGCATTACAATCAGATGAAAACTTTATTTTAATACAATTTTATAGCTAAAGTTAACGCCCAAATGTGCTTTGAAATAATTTAATGTGATAATTACCCTGAATGCAAACTATAAAATGTTATAGAAACTATAAAATTTCATACCATTAATTCTATCTATAATTAAAATCTGAAGGCCATGGAATTTTGCTCGCAAGGAATTTAACTTTTTTTCACCCAAACGTGTGTATGGCAACTTCACATCTGGTCCAATTTAAAATGTATTATTATTTGTTGTAAGTATATTGCAATACCTGTTGGAGCAGTTAATACAACACAAATGTCATCCGGGTGTAAAGCAACTTGGGACAATAATCTTGCTGCTTCATATTTTATTGCCTTAATTAAACTCAAAAACTGGTTTCACTTGCCAGTTCCTGCTCCACCAGTAATAAAAACATAAATAGCTTTAGGATTTTCACTTATAATTTTACTCAGACAAGATCGAATTGGCTCAACCCATCTATGTGACTCAAACAATTGTCGTTTTTCTCAACATGAGACAACGACGCATCATAACGAGCTAAATCTGGTATACAACTTCCACATTCTTCACTTTGCTGGCCAGTTTCATGTTTCATCTGGTCACATTTCATGTGAGATATTGTAATTGCTGTTCAGGGCACAGAGCACACCAGACATCTTCTAGTATGCTCTCATTATCAATGACAGTTTGTTCTGTGTTCATGGCATCAGCATTCTTTTCAAAAAGTGCTCTACTGGTATCTACAAGTGAACAGATCCATCACTAAAACAAACATTGCATTCCCTATAAAATTGTTACATTTTCGCTTTTTAGATTTTGGGACTTCAGTTTGTTTTGTAGAATGATCAGAGGCTAAACTCATTCGAACAGCATCTTCACCTGTAGGAATAAATTATGAAATAACATAAACAATGCTGGCATAAGCATATGTTACAGTACACACTGAATGTCCATAATAGTATTCCAGAACTTAAGGCTAAACTTGTTATATTGATTGACCCAAACTTCATGTAACTGTTGTTTCATAATAATCCTTAGGCACAGACATACATCACACACATACTGTACACTAACAAGTTACATGTCTCACACACACATCACACACATACTAACACACACATCACAAATGTTCAAACACAGACTCACACACCACACACACAAACATGCCCAAACACATTTACTCATCATCACACATAGGTGAGATGTTGATTACTGTAACAGTAGAAATAACAGAGGGGGGCTGGTTATTGGGGCGGGGCTTGTAGGACGACTTTCACACACACACGCTAATGGCCCAAATCTAATATCACTCCTCGCTCACTCCGAAGCTCACTAGCTAGGGGCGGGGCCGCGAAAATAGACACGGCTTGTGAGCTATCTCCGTTAATGGATCCCGGACATCTCCCAGTGCTATAAAACACAGCATGGAGTGTAGCTCGGGGTCTGTTGCACTACTGGACTTTTTCCAAGTGTAGAGTGCGACGCACGCGCTAAACGCGGAAGAGTGGCACACACGGGGCAATGGAACAAGCTCCAGGGATTTCAAAAAGACGAGTGGGATTTCGTGACCCTGCTGCAGAGGAGGAAAAGTCCCCTGTTTCCAGCCAGGGAAAGCCTCCCAGCCGTCGGACGTCACAGAGGACTTCCGTCTGAGGCCACGCCCACAGAGTGAGCTGCCACTCTGCCCACTGTCAACGCTCACCAGCCTGTTCCTTCCTGTTAAGTAGCCTTAATGTGGGAGCCCCCTAGTGACAGGGAGGAATTGGACACGACTAAATTAGGGAGTAAATCGGGGGAAAATCCAAAAAAAAAAAGGTCTTTCTTTATTTTCTTCAATCACTTCCTTGTATAAAACCATAAGCTCTTTTCTTTGGTGAAACCTAGAAGCCGTCTGACCTTATTACAGAGATGTAGACTTAGTGGTGTGCTTGCTCTGCCTAATTTTCAAATATACTACTGGGCTTCACATATAAAAAAAAAACAGTTTTGGATAAACCCCCTTTAGAACAAATCACTGTCTTGTAGATCATCCTCTATATTAGCTCTACTTTCAGCTTCCTTTCCAATTAAACCAATACACTGATAACCCAGTGGTAATTAAAACACTTTAGATTTGGTATCAGTTTAGAAGTCACTTTAAATTTGGAACTGCATCAGCAATAGGTGCATTGCATAAAAATCATTTGTTTTCCCCATCACTTCCAGATTCACACATGTTATAATTTGTATGAAGGTGGAGCATTTAAAAGTTTTGTTAGTCTGTCCTTGGAGTATATGAGATGCCTGCAGCTTATTTCTTTCGTTACCTACTGTACAAGTTTTCTTTCTATACCTCCCAAGCAGCCCTGGGAAAGTCTGGTTCCACATTTAATTCATATCAGCGAGGTAAAACCAGGACTGTTTGGGAAAATGAATTGGGATTGCAGTTGGAATGTTGGAAGAACCCTAACCCTGAGCTCTTTCATGAATCACAACAGCTCCAGCGCGCTGTTTGGGATGCCAATGTTGAGCCAAGTTTCCAAGAAAACCATGACATTACAGTCCATAATGAGTCTCCGCCTTAGAGTCCGGATAATAAGCTCAGTTCAGGCTAAGCTCATCGCCAGGGACCATACATTATCGAGAAAAATGCTAGTAAGTGGTGGTCAATGCAGGTTTAGTCCTGTATTTAGCCCAAAGTCCTCTGTGTTTTCCTTGTCTTTGTTTAAGGTTTCTGCACTGGCGTAGGCCACATCCGGTCGGGATAAAGGGCTCACTATGTCGTGGCTTCCTCACAAGCTCCAGTGGTCAAAGGTGAAAATAAGGTCCGGAACAGAGTTTGTACAGATGTTATTGATGTCCAAAAGTGATTGTCTGTCGTAGGCTATACTTTGTCGTCATAACGTTATAATGTTGGTTATGCACGATTGCTGAATCATACAAGCACGCAAGAGAATAGCGAATAAGCACAAATACTGGAAATCTGGAGAGACTCATATACAATGTGTACACACCACCATCTTGGTCTCAGATTTTTCTGAGATATAATGATGCTACTGGTTTAAACCAGAAATTGAGTACAACAGCTGATATAATTTTTTTGAAATCCAGAAAATGTACTTTGAAAATAGGTACTTGAACTGTTCGAACTTTAGCAAAAGGAAGAGATTGATAAAGTAGTCCAAGAAATGACAAGGATGAATATTGACATCTTATGTGTTAGTGAAAAAAGATTGAAAGATAATGGACAACATAACCTAGAGAATTATGCTCTTTATTATTCCGGAGGTGAAAAACATAAATGGCATTGTGATTAAAAAGCATTTAGCAAAATCTGTCATTGGTTTTTGGCCACTACCTAACAGAACAATGATGATTGAGCTTAAGGGGCAACCATTTCATATTAACATTGTCCAACTTTAAACTTTCATAAAGAATATGTGCAGTTTATCTTTTAATGTGCAGTATTTCATTAATGAACTCTAACTGATCTGATTCACTCTGACAGAGCACTGAAGGGGAAGAAGCTTAAGAGACCCAAACACACTCAGAAATGGCAGTAATTTGTCGGTAAATGTGTGAGTGAAAGTGTGTATGTGTGTGTTAGTGAGAGGGTCAGAGAATGACAGCTTTCCTTTGTCCCAGTCCAGCTGCACTCTGATCCTCTGGAGTTTCTGAGCTACTGAGAGGAGAGTTCCTGTCCGCGGTGTAGAACGTGCTCCATATTTACAATCATAATAATCCACACACCAGATTCCACTTCTGCCGAATACACTTCTAGCCTTCTGAGCAGATTCTGTCATCACGCCCACAAACCACCATGTAGAGTCTCCAACTTCAACATCCCAGCAGTGTGTCCCTGAGTTAAAGCCCTCAGAGCCCAGGATAGACACATATTTATCAAATCTCTCTGGATTATCAGGAAGTTTCTGTTCCTCATCACTGCGTCTCACACTGGTCAGATCATCAGATACAATGAGTTTAGGATGAGCAGTGTTGGGGTCCAGAGTTACAGGTGCTGAAAACACACACACACACACACACACACACACACACACACACACACACACACACACACACACACACAATTTGTTTCAGTAGGGCTAGGCTTAAACATTTTGTTAGCATGTCACTAATTAATATTTGCCTAAAGCAAATAATAATAATAATAATAATAATAATAATAATAATAATAATAATAATAAATAAGACAAAAATTAATTGATAAACATATATAACATAACAACATTCAGTATGTTCTTAAATTACAAATGGAAACAATATTCATAACAATTGTAACTCTTTAATTGTAAAGTTTTGTAAACCAAAACAGTCACTCAGTCCCTCTGCTCACACTTCAAACACCAAAATAGTCTGACAGCAATCAAGCCTTTCATAATAAAAGTCCCCTTACGTTAAAGTTTTTGAAAATTAACATCTGTATGTAAACATAAAAACATAATAATAATTTTAAAAAATAATAATAAATAATAATAATAATAGGACATTAAGGACATATTTAACACATTACACAAATGAAACATCATACAGTATACTGTATATTGCCAAAGGTATTCACTCACACATCTAAATTCATTGAACTCAGGTGTTCCAATCACTTCCATTGTTACAGGTGTATAAAATCAAGCACTTAGGCATGCAGACCACTTCTACAAACATAGGTGCAATAAGTTCAGTCCTGAAATTTCCTTGCTACTAAATATTCCACTGTTAACACTCAACTGTTAGTGATATTATAACAAAGTGGCAGCACCCGGGAATGACAGCAACTCAGCTATGAAGTGGTAGGCCATGTAAAATCACAGAGTGGGGCCAGCGGAAGCTGAGACGCATAGTGTACAGAGGTCAATAACCTTCTGCACAGTCCACAGCTACAGACCTCCAAACTTCATGTGGCCTTTAGATTACCTCAAGAACAGTGCAAAGAGAGCTTCATGGAATGGGTTTCCATAGCCGAGCATATATACAGTCTTATGAAAAGGTTTAGGCACCCCTTGATAAATAATAGATTTTGGTGATTTTTTTAATTGAAAAGATGTTACCACTGTCTCTCTTGGAAATGGAAAAAATGCACAATATTTTCAGCAAACATTGGTGCATAGTTGTTTTTTATGTCATAAATTGAACAAAGTGTAACATCTGTGCCACAGCAGCCCCGGGGGTTAAGATCTGGCTCGCCGGATTACTGAGCCGCCTCTTTGTCTCCCAAGTTCAAGTTCACAGCTCTCTCACGCTTTAATGTATTCCTGAGTTTTCGCTAATTCGGCTCCGTCTGGGTTTCTTGGACTCTACGCGCCTGCTCGCAGCTCCAGCCAGGAGCTCAGAGACTGAGTTTGTTATTTTCATTGATTTATTGCAATAGCCTTTGTTGTGAGAGAAGAAAATAAAACTAATTCAAAGTATTTCCCTGCATCTGTATCCGTATTCTTCAAGCAAACATGACACAAAGATATGGAAAAATGAAAACATTATTGTGGCACTGTGCAAAAGTTTGGGCACTTTGCAAATAAAAAAATCACCAAAATCTGTTATTTATCAAGGGGTGCCTAAACATTTGCATAAGACTGTATATACTATACTATACCCGGATCGGACTCGTATATCAAAATACTTGTAAATAATTTTTCCCATAGGAAATAATGGAAACTCTAATTATTTGTTCCACAGTCCCAAAAACGAAATACATAAAAATAATTAATACAAAATATAAAGTAAAAATAAAACAAATTAACTTGTACTTTACCTTTAAAAAAGGTCAAATAAATCCAGACAGATAAGTGTTTCCATTTGTGCGCGCAGATGTTGTGTATGTGTGTGAAGCTAAAGTAAGAGGAGAGGAGAAATGAGAACCTCCCCTTTCCCTCTTCTCGCTTTACACAGTAAATCTTCCTCCTCTCTTATTTGAGTTTCACACACACACACACACACACACACACACACACACACACACACACACACACATTAACGTAATCACTGCTTTATTGGAAAAATAAACAAGAAATCTCTCTAATGACACTCAAGTGAGCGCACACTAACGTGATCACTCATGTAAAGTAAAAGTAAAAAAAGAATTAACCTACGCTTTACCTTTGAAAAGAACATATATAACTCCCAGACTTGCGAACAAATCACGGAAGTAGCTCACGTGTATTGTACAAAAAATACACACTGCAGTGCACCAAATACCAATATTTACAATTATATAAAATATTTTGTATTCATGTGTGTAAGCATTTTAGTACAGTGAACTCATTGTCATGTTCAAGAAACCAATTTGAAATGATTCGAGCTTTGTGACATGGTGCATTATCCTGCTGGAAGTAGCCATCAGAGGATGGGTACATGGTGGTCATAAAGGGAGGGACATGGTCAGAAACAATGCTCAGGTAGGCCATGGCAGTGAAACAATGCCCAATTGGCACTAAAGGCCCTAATTTGTGCCAAGAAAAGATCCCCCACACCATTACACCACCACCAGCAGCAGCCTGCACAGTGGTAACAAGGCATAATAGATCCATGTTCTCATTCTGTTTATGCCAAATTCTGACTCTACCATTTGAATGTCTCAACAGAAATCGAGACTCATCATACCAGGCAACATTTTTCCAGTCTTCAACTGTCCGATTTTGGTGAGCTCGTGCAAATTGTAGCCTCTTTTTCCTATTTGTAGTGGAGATGAGTGGTACCCGGTGGGGTCTTCTGCTGTTGTAGCCCATCCGCCTCAAGGTTGTGCGTGTTGTGGCTTCACAAATGCTTTGCTGCATACCTCGGTTGTAACGAGTGGTTATTTCAGTCAAAGTTGCTCTTCTATCAGCTTGAATCAGTCGGCCCATTCTCCTCTGACCTCTAGCATCAACAAGGCATTTTCGCCCACAGGACTGCCGCATACTGGATGTTTTTCCCTTTTCACACCACGCTCAAAATTGCTTAAATCACCTTTCTTTTACCATTCTGACATTCAGTTTGTAGTTCAGGAGGTTGTCTTGACCAGGACCACACCCCTAAATGTATTGAAGCAACTGCCATGTGATTGGTTGATTAAATAATTGCATTAATGAGAAATTTAACAGGTGTTCCTAATAATCCTTTAGGTGAGTGTGTTTACAGTACAGACCAAAAGTTTGGACACACCTTCTCATTCAAAGAGGTTGACTTTGTATTATGGCAAGAAAAAAGCAGCTAAGTAAAGAAAAACGAGTGGCCATCATTACTTTAAGAAATGAAGGTCAGTCAGTCCGAAAAATTGGGAAAACTTTGAAAGTGTCCCCAAGTGCAGTCACAAAAAGCATCAAGAGCTACAAAGTAACTGGCTCACATGCGGACCGCCCCAGGAAAGGAAGACCAAGAGTCGCCTCTGCTGCGGAGGATAAGTTCATCCGAGTCACCAGCCTCAGAAATCGCAGGTTAACAGCAGCTCAGATCAGAGAGCAGGTCAATGCCACACAGAGTTCTAGCAGCAGACACGTCTCTAGAACAACTGTTAAGAGGAGACTGTGTGAATCAGGCCTTCATGGTAGAATATCTGCTAGGAAACCACTGCTAAGGACAGGCAACAAGCAGAAGAGACGCGTTTGGGCTAAAGAAGACAATAAAGAACACAATAAAAAAAAACTCTTTGAATGAGAAGGTGTGTCCAAACTTTTGGTCTGTGTATATGTTTAGTAAACACACACACAAATACACACAACCAGTCTTACTGTATTGGACTATGCGTTGCATCTTCTCCCAGACTCTGAACTTCAGGTTGGCCAGATGTTTTGCCACATGGATCAGTGCTCCTGAAAGCTCCTCTGGATGCTGCAGTGTGCACTGGGCTCTGCAAAAACATTCAGGACTCAGTGTTGCTGTAGGTTTAGATTCAAAAACACAGAGAACAAGAGAGACAGGAATCACATCACTCACCTTTTCACTGTGGCCTTGTAGTTCTGTGAAACAACAAAGCAAACATCAGTGGATATGATTTACATTTTTACACCACTGAAATGTGACGTTTCTGTTACTTTCTCACAGTATAAATACTGACTAAATGACCCTCACTTGTAAGAACGAGACGTCTTCAGCTCTCATCTCCTCTTCTATGGCTCTGATTGTGCCTGAAAGAGATGATGCGTCTCTGCTCAGCTTCTCAATCTTCTCCTTCATCATCTGACTCTTCTGCTCCTCTTCCTCTCTCAGTGCAGCGATCCTGGCTGCTTCTTCATCTCGTAGAAACTGGTGAAGCTTCTCAAACTCCTCCTTAATGTGACGTTTAGAGTGTTGGGCCTGATTCTGCATTAAAGAGGAAATCAGGTAATCAAAATACATGATTATGCAATGATCGAAAATATAATTATAATATCAAAGCCATGTTATTGATTCTAACTTTTATATATTCTGCAGTCTGACTCCAGTTCAGTTTACAGTCATTAAAGATCTTCAGTTTCTCCTGTAGGGGCTTCAGTGCAGTTTTGAGCTCCTCCTGAAACAAATCAACACACTGCATGGAGACTCTGTGTTTCAGCTCTTATTTTACACATCATTAACTCAGATCACTGACAGGATTTAACTATATAATGTTCAATATTTTATTAAGATTCCCTCTTACCATCATGATGGTGTTTAAAAATTATGAAAAGTTTAGATTTGTTGATTTATTTGGTTACATTGCTTCAATCTAAGATGTGCTTCTTTTTCTACAGGTGACACTTCAGATTATCAAAATTTACATTTACTGAAATGTCAGACTCACAGGTTTTGTAGTTATTGCATTAATAAACTAATCAAAATGTAACTATAATATAATTATTTTACAGGTATTTACCTTACAGTCCGTTACTGCCTCACCGATGGGGCAGAATTTGTGGTCAGTGTGTTTTCTTGAAGTCTGACACACCACACATACCGGCTGCTCATCGTCCAGACAGAAGAGTTTGAGTTTCTCACTGTGCAGATTGCAGACTGTTTCAGATACTGGTGAAGATCTCTGACTTCTCTCATGTAAGAAAGTCTCACACAGGTTCTTTAAAGCCAGGTTTGTAGGAGGCAAATCTGGAGATGACTTCCTCCTACAAACAGGACATTCTCTGGATCCTTTGGTCTTCCAGAACTGCTGCAAACACACTTTACACACACTGTGACTGCAGTGCAGAAGAACAGGATCCTTGTAGATTTCACAGCACACAGGACAGGAGAAATCCTCCTCTGAAAACGTAGAAGCCATTTTATGTTGCAGGTGTTGTTTTCTCCAGCCCGAATGCTCAGAGTTTCACTTTCACTTTATTGATAACAAATAATCCCTCTTTGATTTCAGGTTTGTTTCAGGATAAAAACATGACTTTGTTGGTTCAGTTAATAATCACTTCCTTTTACAGTGATAAAAGTGAGGCAAGAAACAAACTAAGAATAAAACTAACCTCACCAGAGCAGAACACTGCAGGCTATTTTTGGTGGACTGCAGTCATCTCAGACTCGCCACTTCCATAATAGGAGGAGTTGTAGAGACACGTTTAACCCATTACAGCCATCATTTACATTAAAAGCAGCACACAGCACTTAATTAGATGATTAGATGAGCACTTGATTAGATTAGAGTAGTGTTTTATTTTATTCCTTACTCATACAAATCACCTGAAAAATATCCACAATATCCAGACCAAGCGGAACACTGTAGTTATACTGTATGAATAGTAATTTAAATTTAATTAATAGATGATGTATAATATACTGGAGGGTTTTTTTGTTTTTTTATTTTTTTTATTTTTTTATAAGCTGCATGCTGTTATCATTAACATACATGGAATGTGAAAAAGTATTTAACACTTCCTGATTTTTTTTTTTTTTTTTTTTTTTTTTGCATATTTTCCACAGTTAAATTATTAGGATCATCAAACAAATTTTAATATTATGCAAAGAGAACAGAAACAAAATACAGTTTCTCAAGGTTTCTTCCTATTGCCATCTCAGGGAGTTTTTACTTGACACCGTCGCCCTTGGCTTACTCAGCACAATTACAATCTGATCATTATGATTTATAGATATTTTCTCACAAATTTTATACCTGTTATACAAGCTGTTTTTTGACCATTGTTAAAAGCACTATACAAATAAAAAATTAAAATGTCATTATAATCACAACTTTAGTATTATTAACCAATGCAGGAAAAATTGAAAAAACTATTCAAAGCCTATACAAATAAAGTGCTAAATGTCAGTATAAACACACCTTTAGTGTTATTAACAAACTAAACATCTCCTAGGCATCAGGTAGTATCAGGAGAGTGGGACAGATATGGGAAGGAATGTGTTCTGCCACCTTTTTTAAACCACTTCTGTATAAGTGGAAATAATACTCAACTATGAACACTTTTTACTCCGTTGCGAGACCCATTTCCAACAACAAACCATTGTTGACCAAAAAGCACAATACAAATAAAACTGAATTGAATTGAATTAAATGATGATTTCAGTTATCAAGGGCTATTATTATATCAAGACCTTGGGCAAATATTCTGTAGACCAATGAGACAAAACTTTAAATTTTTGGAACGTATGTGTCTTGTTACATCTGACCTAAAACTATCACAAAATTTCATCAAAAGAACCAAACATGGTGGTGGTAGTATGATGGTCTGGGACTGCTTTGCAGCTTCAGTACCTGGATGACTTCAGGACCTGGAACCATGAATATCATTTTTTTCAATATTAATATTTTTAAAAGTTTTATTTTTCTTGTTCTTAATGTCCTTTTGAAAGTAACTAAAATACTAGTAGTTAAACTAATAGTTAAATAACTACTGTAGTAGTTAAATATTAAGATCAGAATATTGACATGTTTGTAATGTTGTATCGAAAACTTCTACCTGTATATTAAAAATGTGTATAAACATTGTATTAAATGCAACAAAAAATATATATAATTTAAATCATATTTACAGGGACCTCTTGGTTTTATTGTTTTACAGAGAGTGTTTGTTACATTTATTTTATAGTTAATAAATGGTCAGCTTGGGATTATATGCTTCTGTCTGACATTTTTGTCAAAATTTAGTTATTCGCATTTTCTTATTCTTATCTATTTACATTATGTGAAGTTGTGTAAATTTTGGGACTTTTTTGAAAACAAAATGGTTTTATCTACTAAATCAAATGGAACATGTACCTAGCAAGAGTTAATTTTACCCACTGGTTGGGGCAAATAAAATAACCCAGCCCTTTAAAATTTTAACCCAGCTAGAGTGTCAGTTTAACCCACTGGTTGGGTGGTACAACCCAGCACTTGGGTCAAAACAACCCAGTGCGTGTTCTGTCCAGTAGTGACCCAGCAGCTGGGTTGTGGTTGGGTTGTTTTTTAACCCATCAGTTTTTAGAGTGTAGGTAGCACCAGTAAAGGTATCAGGTACTAAGACAAAGACACAGCCCGCAGCACGCCAAGACAAAGGAAAAAGACCCAGCCACAGTCTTCATGAGCAGCCAGCTCGCGGAGAGAAAGAGCAGCACGTTACTGACACATGTGCGCTCTCAGTTTAAGTTAAAGCATATTTAAATCACATATAAATTCTGATCAGTGGCTCAATTACTGCCTCTGATGGCCGAAACTCGACTACCCACTCACCAGCTGTATACGGGTGAGCCAGGGGGGTGCAATGCATTTTATAAAGTCCTATGTTGTCTCCCATGGTAATGTCTGAAGTACCACAGTAGCACTATGGTATATTCTGGTATGTACTACAGTGAACATTGTACATTATAGTACATGCCATAGTAAAAATTCTTATGGGGCAAAGCAGTAACTGAAGATGAATACAGTAAATGTCTCTGTTCCTGTCAATAGTTCAATGTTCAATAGTTCAATAGTTGAGCCATTGGTTCAGTCAGGAATTTGGAACCAGGTCTCAAAGAAGATAAAGGCTCAAAACTGCTCATCTGTATTAAAGAAGTGTAACATTTACAGTATAGCAGTTTAGGTTAGGCTAAGTCTTGGAGAAAACTGTAACTGCAGCCAAGCAAACCTGCACAAGAATTGTGAATCACTGCTGCTATCTAGTGGCCAAGAGCAGTCTGTAGGTCAGCTTCTGTAACAGCATGGCAAACCAGTGTAGTGTAGAATGTGTGATGTGTAGAACCTATAAAGTTGAACAATACATGATTGCGGTTTGTTAATGATTGTCATGTGCATTACCATCAGATGAAAACTTTATTTTACTCACTCACTCATCTTCATTACCGCTTAATCCTGTATTCAGGGTCACGGGTAGTCTATCCCAGGAGACTTGGGGCACATGGCAGGGTACACCCTGGACAGGGTGCCAATCCATCACAGGGCACAGACACACACACATACATACACTCACTACGGGCAATTTGGCAACGCCAATTAGCCTAACTTACATGTCTTTGGACTGTGGGAGGAAACCCACCAAGCACGGGGAGAACATGCAAACTCCATGCACACAGAGACGGGAATCGAGCCTGGCCGGGGATCGCACCCGGACCCTGGCGGTGCAAGGCGACAGTGCTAACCACTACACCACCGTGCCGCCAACTTTATTTTAATACAATTTTATTGATAAAGTTGCTGCCCAAATGTGCTTTGAAATAATTTTATGTGATAATTACCCTAAATGGAAAATATAAAATGTTATAGTAGCATGCCAAAGTTTGACATTTACCAGCAAATCCAGATATGAATGATTCAAAACCATTCTAGCTTGTTCAACACCCTGTTTGAGCTTTTGGAACTTTTGCTTTTATAATAACCTTCACTAGGCTGGGAAGGCTTTTCTCTAGATTTTAGAGCATGGTTATAGACGATTGTTCATTGAGTCACAAAAGCATTTGTGAAGTCAGGTACTGAGGAGGCCTGAGATGTGACTGGCTTTTTAATTAATCCAAAAGGTGTTCAGTTGGTTTGGGTTCAGGGCTCTGTGCAGGACACTCAAGTTCTTCTACTACAACTCTGTGTATTGTGTATTGTGTATTCATGCAGCTTGTTTTGTGGGTAATGTCATTGGCATTGTTATGCTGTAACAGGGTTTGGGCCACAAAGACATCCTACGCAATTGTGTAGCAACTATGAATTTAAGGAAGAAACACATATGTGTGCGATAGTCAGGAGTCCGCAAAGGTTTGGAAGACTCCACAGCACATCACCCAGGGGTCCTGTGGAGCCAGACACTGAGGGGCCAGAGCCGAGCCAGTAGCACAAGGGGAACCCAAAACCTAGGTGGTAATATTGGTAATGGTTTTAATGTTATGTGTGATTGGTGTACAGTCATTTAGATTAATTTAGATTAATCCTATTTAGATAAATTAAGCGACTTTGCTGATCATTTAGAGTTTTTATTAGGAATAACAGAAAGTGAAATAAATAAAAAGGAATGAGAAAATACAATTGATCAAATTAATACACCCTCAACACAGATGTACCAAAACATGGCTTAAAACACTGAGTACATATTTAACATGTAACAAACAATGCACGATAGCACCTTCTCAGAATTTCTTTTGGCAAAGTTGTGTATGGTGACTATTATGTCACACTATTATTTTAATACTGTAAAAGGTGATGAAAGACACATTTAAATAGAAACCCCAGAGTTTATTGGAAAATGTGGAGAAGGACAGAAGAAATGTACTTATCAGTCACGTACTACATGGAATAAATCCCATTACATAGAGTAATCAGGACAGTTGGTTCTCTCAAAAAAGGAGGTCTTCATTTATATTGCATTTGTTATGAAAATAATAACAGAAACATGTGATATGTGATGAATCGTTTAAATTAAATGACTGCATGAAAGCTGGGAGCAATCGAATTTATCTCTACACCTGAAGATTCTCGGTTCTTTTAACAACACTACAAGTAATGTCACTATTTCAACTTCACATATTCACGACGATGAAAACGTACAACGTGTGTGTGTGCCCACAAATATGGAATTACATCACATTAACCTGTGATATTTATCTTCACTTCACTATCCTGTTATAAACACGACATGTAAACACAATTTGGGTCCCTTCAGAGATCGGGTCCTCACACCACACATTAAAGACAACACTCTTTAAAACGTGATTCAGCCCGGAACTCTTAAATCTTCTCAGGTTTGTCCTTCTGGGAAAACACTTAAGCATTAATTCTTTATTGAAGCTCTGTTGAGTAAAGAGAGTTCCAAGTATAACATTTTTTTTTTTACCCTTAAAAGGTGGTAATATTTTCTGAACACTGCTGCTGAAGCTTCTGATAGTGCTGAGCGTGCTAAGCCTAAGTTCTTGGATAGGTTCCCTTCTGAGATCTCATCGCTCAGACCTGGATAATCTCAAATGTATGTTGCATTGTGAAATTACTGCTTTTAGCCATGAGAACCATTTGGACTATGTAAAAATTAATAACAATGTGGAAATTCAATAAATCTTCAATGTAATATAGGTTGATCCCACATATTGTCACTTTCCATACTTATATGGTATCTACTGTATATTGGAGGTGATTTCATGTGTCTTGAGCACGATTCTTCATATTTGTGCACCTACTGGGTCCCTAATTCAGAGAAGTAGTGTGGGAATATTACAGCAGCATCACTTCTGATGAGTGACTTCCGTAAAGCAAAAAATAAAAATAATTATAAAAAATAAATAAAAACATTTAAAAATCCAGATGCTCTGTGGTAGTTGTAGGATTTGAATGGACATCCTTCAAAGTCATTAGTACACAATAGCTAAGCTGGAGGGATGCATCCTTCTTGTTCCGGACTCATTTGGACTAAAGTAAATTTAACCCACTAAGGTAAGAGGTCATTTTTCAAGAAAGAAAAAATAATAAAACATATAAGCTGGTCAGATAATAAAGACAGAAAACGAAAAAATTTCCACCACTGTTTAGGTGCAAAATTTGACAGTTAGCTAGTGAGGCTAAAAGCAGATGCGATAAAAGGAAATGCATCCTTAATGCAACAAGAGCCAGTAAAAAAAAAACAGAATGAGCAGCCTACACAAGTGCAACATTGTCCTTTTTTTAGCCATTTACAACCCAAGTCTTCAGCAAAGGCAGAAATGCTATCGAATTAATACGCTGATCAGACCACATGATATGATATTTGTGCAATATCAAATATCAAAGTGCAAAAAAAGGTCCATTTCAGTCACAACCTGTACATTTGTGCTTAACAGTAAAGGCCATGTTTTAGGAGGTATCCCAAATTCCTAATACAGCATTAGCAACCTTCAGTGCTAATGACAGGCTTTTCTTTGGCCAAGCTACAACTTAACACTTCGTATCAGTACAGAGACGCAAAGCGATAAGGCAAAATACTGTTCCCTCCCACCGAGCACTTGGAAGGCAGCCAACACCCTTTTCCGCATGTCACAATCGAGTGAAGGAAAGGACTCAATAGCTGTGCGCCACTAAGCTCTTCACTGCTCGTCTCTGCACGTGTGCAAAACAGCTGCATCTTTGTTAACCTTTTAAGACGTCTCGTCAGCTTCTCCTTGGCATGGCTGTTTTATATTCCATGCTTCCCTGCCAATCACAGCTCTACAAGAAACTGTTCTGTATAGAGGGGATCACAATATAGTGCAGCGGAGTTTGGGAGAAGCGGCAGCTCTGTCTCCTCGCCATTTCATCTTCTTCTTTTTCTTCAGATTCCTCTCTGGTACTTGTTGTCTAAGAGAAAGAGAAAGAGATAGCAGGAAGTCAGAAAGGAAAGGGAAATAAGAAGACGGGTGAAGAGATAATGGGGTGAAAGGGCGTGAGGAAGTGATGGTGGTTGCCGTAAGATAAAGTTCCGTTTCTGTTCCGTCAGATATTCCTACACTGTGGTCAAAGCATCACTTGTACAGGAATTTCCCCAGTGTTGAATCAACACCCTGCAGTGTTCATATGAGTCCAGTTGTGGACTCACAAAAATAAAAATTGTTTGAAAATATTTGACCAGCAATGGGGATTTTACTGTGAATACAGAAAAGGGGAAACTCCAACGATATGTAAAATAGTCTGCATAGTTATTACACAAATAATTATAACCATGATGCATGATGAGAGAATGTTTTCCTTATCATTTGAATTAACTAGTAAAATTTGTTTATAGTCTGTGAGCTCATTAAGGGTTTTTACAACAAAAAGTTTGTGATTATTCTTTTCATTATATGACAATAGTTGATCACTAATTACTGGAACTGATATGATCATCATTTGATCACAATCACAAACAATGAATGAATCAGCATACTTTGTTGCATACTTAGGGCTGTATTCCAACTTAATAATGTATTGTTCAAACTAAAACACATTATTCACATATGTGTCAGCTGTACAGTACAGATTTAACAACTTTTCAGAAGGTTCATAAGCATTACTGTATGTAAAGAGGCTTTAAAAACAGAGCTGTAGGTCAGTTGTTTTCAGTTCTGATGTCAGAGTGATTTTTTTTCTTCTTCTGATTATTGGTTCAAGAGAGGAGAAGTATTTATTCTAATGAAATAAAATGACGCTAGAGCCAATATCGATACATAAACTGCTTTTAATTAAGTAATAGTATGATCACTATATAATCCATGGATTTATATATTGCCAAAAGTATTCGCTCACCTGATTTCACATGCATATGAACTTCAGTAACATCCAATTCTGAATCTATAGTGTTTAATATGATGTTGGCCCACCCTTGGCTATAACCGCTTCAACTCTTCTGGGAAGGCTTTCCACAAGGTTTAGGAGTGTGTTTATGGAAATTTTTGACCGTTCAGAAGTGCATTTGTGAGGTCAGACACTGATGTTGGACGAGAAGGCCTGACTCATAGTCTCCGCTCTAATTCATCCCAAAGGTGTTCTATAGGGTTGAGGTCAGGACTCAGTCAGGTTTTTCCACACCAAACTCGCTCATCCATGTCTTTATGGACCTTGATTTTTGCATTGGTGAGAAGTCATGTTGGAACAGGGAGGAGCCGTCCCCAAACTGTTTCCACAAAGTTGAGAGAATAAAATGGTCCAAAATGACTTGGTACTGTATGTTGAAGCATTAAGAGTTACTTTCACTAGAACTAAGGGGCCGAGTCCAACTCCTAAAAAACAACCCCACATTATAATTCTCCCTCAGCCAAACTTTACACTTGGCACAATGCAGTCAGACAAGTACCGTTCTCCTGGCAACTGCCAAACTGAGACTCGTCCATTGGATTGTCAGACAGAGGGTAATTCGTCATTCTAGAGTCCCGTGGAGGAATGCTTTACACCACTGCTTCTGATGCTTTGTATTGCACTTGGTGATGTTAGGCTGAAATGCAGCTGCTCGGCCATGGAAACTCATTCCATGAAGATCTCTATGCACTACCATAATCTAAAGGCCACATGAAGTTTGGAGGTCTGTAGCTGTTGACTCAGAAAGTTGGCGACCTCTGTGAACTATGCGTCTGACTCCGCTCTGTGATTTTACATGGCCAACCACTTCGTGCCTGAGTTTCTGTTGTTCCCAATTGCTTCCACTTATAATACCACTATGTGGAATGATTAGTAGCAAGGAAATTTCACAGCATCACGCTGGAATTCACTGAGCTCCTGAGAGCGACCCATTCTTTCACAAATGTTTGTAGAAGCGGTTTGCATGCCTAGGTGCATTGTTTGTCTTTTTACACCTGTAACCATGGAAGTGATTGAGCTGAATTCAAGTATTTGGATGGGTCAGTAAATACTTTTGGACGTATAGTGTATAAATAAACATTTTGAGCATTTTGATTATTGATGATAAACATTTGTCAAACGTGTCGTATAGTTCACATAGTTGGATAATAAATCACTACACTGTTGTAGGATTCAGTACTAATATACAATATAATAAACTATATACATTAAACCACACACTGCATCTGCAGCAGGAATATGATAATCACACTATTATTTAGAATGCCTTCCAGAATTATTGGTACCCCTTTTAAAGATTAGTGAAAATGGGCTAGGAGTAATCCAACTTTTCATGACGTTGCTTTCATTTCACTCTAATAAATTTGAAAACAAACAAACAAAAAAAAAAGAATTACAATTATGAATTGATGAATAAATTAATTCAGAGAAAAACAAATGCCACAATTTTGACACAATGTAACTGAAGCATGTGTCATGTTTCAAATGTTCATTTTACTAGAACGAGTAAAATCTTTGGGTTATCAAGTCTAAAAAAAACAACATCAGGTACTACCTCCATGCCAAGTGATTATTTAGCAGGCTTGCCAAAAAAAAAAAAGGCTTTTATGTCAGTTAACCACAAACATAAGTATGGATTTGGCAAACTGCTACTACAACTTTGACTGGAACCATGATGAAACAAAAATGTAGAACAGTCAAGGTGCGTTTTTTTTTGTTGTTGTTGTTGTTGTTGTTGTTGTTTTGTTTTTTTGGAGGTGTTAAAAAGGGATGATACCTTAGAACTAGAAATTTAGTGCATGGCATTTTGGACGTCAAGAAATTACCAGGATATTTAAAATTAAAATGCAGTTGCCTGTGCAAGAAAACTAAACCCGTGTTGTCACTAGAAGTCGCAGAGTAGGAAATCGCTCATAAGTGGCCAAAAATTCTCAGAGTGACACAATTTTGGTCTTACTTTTAGAAGTAGGAGTAAAAGCAATTTATCAACATTCTTAAAATAGGAAATCTTTCCTATCTCCATAAAACACCAGATGCGCCCTAACTTGTTGGGAGGAAATGGAAATCAGGCAGAGATATGCATAAAGGAGAGATGTTTTGGTAACATTGTGTGACACGTAACTCATTAATACTAAAATTTAAACTAAAAAGGAATACTTTTGTATGCTGTTTCCACTGGTGATTAATACTTAACATTTTTTAGTAACAGTGAAGGTGATGCTTTGAAACAGTGATAATTTGGCTTTGGCACAAAATATGAAATCATTTGAGTCTACACAACTGTTTTTTAGACTCTATTATAAGTAGCACTTCATCGTTTAATTAACACGGCGTACGCGTTTTTCACACTCATCATGTAGCAAACTGACAGGTGGCATAGAAGTTTTCACAAATTGCCACTCACTTTAGAAGAAAGAGTAAGGCGTAATTTTCCTTTAATTATTTCGTTAGTTTTACTGCCTCCTCGGTCTCATCCTCTCTCCAGTTTCACTTTCTTTTCAAAGTTATTTTGATCAGATTATGACAGTCCTACACAGCTCCATTATAGGGGCTTGAAACAACTTTGTTTGGAGCAGTGTGATTAGGATAACATCGTGCAGTTGAGTCACACAGCTATAAGTTTTGTCTATTTGCATAAAGCTTTCACACAACTGCCACTGATCTCACATTTTCCACCATTTAAAACTATAACAATCTGTCAAAACTACAACACCCACAGTAATTTGCAGCCTACATTGCAGCTCTCAGTGTTGTAAACAGTAATGTCACACTCTTTCCTAGGAGTAGTCCTACTTCTTGCTGAAAGTAGGAGTAAGAAGCTTCAGAAACAACTTTTATTTAGATAGGAATATTTTTAGGCCTAAATTAACTTTGAGCATAATTTCTATTAGTGACTCTGAGACATGTAGTAAGTACCTGCCTTGGAAAGATTCTGTAAAAAGTAATGTTCTCAGATGTTCTGCTCTTTAGTTTAAAACCTTTTTTAAAAATGTACCATGTGTTTGTTTTAAAACTTTTTGATTTTCTTGATGAGGAATTAGTTTTTCTTGAATAGTATTTATTTCAATCAAAGGTTGGATTTACTAGGGTTGTCAATAATTGTGGAAGAGCAGTCTACATGTATACATCTTAAACCCTTCACATACCTGATTACTCTGACCAGCTCGTGAAAGGCTTTGTCCACATTCATTGGAGGATCCTTAGCGCTCGTCTCAATGTAAGTGATCTGTTTTGTGAATGAAAGGTTAAAAAAAAAATGAGTGCATGTAATTCTCCTACACGATGACTCACTCCATCTATAAATAAGACAGCCAAAAATAATGGCGACGTCTTCGATTTGCTCATCACGTGGGCAAACAGGGCCTTAATCACAGCCTGTTTTTAGGGGTGAGTCAACACAGGAGCCTGCAATTCACCACACACATACTAAAATAATCCTTTAGCTCTGCATCTGCCAATCCCACTGTAGAAAAAAGAACCTCTCCAGATAGCTCTCTTCTTGTGTCGGTTTCATACTGTATTTGCCAAAGACTTGAGACTGTATTCGGGCTTGCTCATCATTTTCTAATTAAAGACAGAAGCAGTAGCAGCTGAGGTGGAGGCGTGTTGTACAGAACGCCAAAGCCTTTCGGAGATCCTTCAGTGAACTGCAACGTGGATGGTTTGGAAATTAAGCCAAAACTACACATCAGCCAAAAGGCCTACGTTTTTATATTTGTTTTTATAAGTAAATATCATTTATTTTCCAGTGTTCAAATAAAGGTGGAGAAAGTTGATCATGTCTGTAATTAGGGTCTTAAAAATAATTCAAGATTAGGTCCCATTAAGTAATAATATTTAAAACATAAAGGTTAGCATTAACTCCCCAACAGCAGCATTGTCCCAAAATCAGTTACTGAAAGTGAATAAATGGAAGGTTCTATGTTTCAGTCCAAACATAAAACATATGCAATAACTTCCAGACTTTCCACATTGTTCCACGTCATTTAATGCTTAAACTATAAACAAAAAAAAGCAGTTAAATATAAAAAAAAACCTACATTGTGTTTGGCAGCCATCTCACAGCCCTGTTCATTCGTCACCTTCCTTAAATGAACCAAGTCCACTTTATTAGCTACAAGGATCATGGGAAAGGACTCCCTGTAATGAGGACAAAAAATATGACAGAAGCTTTAACAACACACTGGTACGGACATGAATTTAAAGCCGTAAGCTGCGAGATGCTTTACTTTCAGGTTTTAAAGGTCTCAGCGGGGAAGAGATAAGCAGCGAGCTCACCGATCCTTCACCCTGAGGATGAGCTGGTGAAATCGGTCGACGTGCTCGAAGCTGGCTTTGTCTGTGACGGAGAACACAATGAGGAAGCCGTCTCCAGTCCTCATATACTGCTCACGCATGGCACTGAACTCCTCCTGCCCTGCTGTGTCCAGAACTAATAAAAAATACATACATATATGCACACACTTCCACCTGAAAAATATATATGCCCTCTTCTGGCAATCCCACGATCAACTATGGTGCGACTACTGACATCTTTACAGGAAACATAATACTACATATACTGCCATAATTCAGTTCAAGTTTTTAAAAAAGGGCATAGATAACAACTGTTGAAGTGTGTGTGTGTGTGTGTGTGTGTGTGTGTGTGTGTGTGTGTGTGTGTGTGTGTGTACAGGTATGTAATCATATTTATTGTAATCCAATATTGTTCTAAAAGATGTTTAATAACAATTCCTCTAGTGAGTGTACAGCATTTGGCTAGTACAGTTAGCTTGTACGGCTAACAAATCAAATATTAAGCTTGGCACATAAATGCTAAACAACATGTTCACACTTTCCATTTATAATTTATTGAAATTTTGTTTGAAAGACAAATAAATCAGGTAGGGTTATGGGTGATAGATAGATAGATAGATAGATAGATAGATAGATAGATAGATAGATAGATAGATAGAAGATGTGTGCCTCTGGTGGGGGTATGTAGCTAGCATGATTAACCTGCCCTGCTAACAATGCTAATACAAAACTTGCAATGAACAGTGTATTTTTGTTGTTGTTTTTACTTTTCATACTTTATTAAAAAGTTACAACTATTTGAAGCTTGTTTTAACCCTTGCTTTGATTGTTTGCTGTATGGATACAACTCCAATCAATTGTGTGTTGTAGAACAATTGTGTGTTGTAAGCTACAGTTTGGTCACAACTTTCTTTCTCATCAGAGCTGATTTAAAAAAGACACCCACTAAAGAATAAACTATAAGTGGCATAATTAAGAGACTTGTCACATGTTAGTGTGTGAAAAGAGGTTAAGTTAAGTTAATGTGTTAAAGGTTAAGTTAATGCGTCTAAAAGGTTAAAGGTGCATCAGGTGCTTTCTGGTAGTTCTGGGGTTTAAAATGAATAATCATCCAGCCACGAGCACTTAGCATCTACCTTTGAAAGTTACACGCATAGGGGTCGCATTTAGTTACGCTCACGTATACATTATACTGAAGTAAAACTTTAAACCCTATAGAAAAGCCGTAAAGCTCTATGTAGACTGTTACTTTAAAAAATTGTTTCTCTATAATAAACACTCCAAGTTCAATGCTCAAGTTTAATGCAGTACTCTATCTAAGTACTCTATCGATCTATTTATCTAACTAAACAAATAATCTTTTGAAAAACTCTCAAAGGATGTAGAACTGAAGTGTTTAACCGATGCCACTGCTACATGTTGTCCTTTATTGTGAATATTTGAAATGTATTGCATGTATTTAAATTAATGAATAGATTTTATCAGTTTGTCTGTAGGTCAGTAAAGTCGGTAAAGGTGAGAATCCAAAATAGGCATCCAACCGGTTTACACCAACACATATGTAAATGTGTACTGCAGGAATAGTTTCTATATGAAAATGATTGTGCATGTTGAATAGGTATCGATTATATGCCAGTGTAGGAAGTAAATAGACTGACTTACTAACTTACTTTGGCTGTCAAATAACTACAAACTCATGTGAACTAAATAAAAGCAATATCCTTAGCCAAATCAAGTACTATATTTAGATTTAACTTACCATCCAGAATTGCCCACTGGCCATCAATCTCTGTGTGCTTCAGGTAGGAGTCCTCAATGGTTGGGTCGTAGTCTGGCACAAAGATTTTCTGGAAGAACTGGATGGTGAGGGCACTCTTTCCCACACCACCGTCACCCACCACCACCAGCTTATAGGTGGGGAGGTTGTCGCTAGGCACAGCACTCGTCGCCATAGAAACAGCTAGACCTGAGAGACAATAAGAGAGAAAGCATCACTAAGAGGTTGGTGGAAGGAGGTGTGAGAACTGTCCTCACACTTAAGGACACATCTGAGGTTTAAAAAAAAAGCTTTCGATTTGAAGAAAAGCAGCTAAAACAATTGTGGCTTTGTAGTCCTACAGACTGTGGTTTGGTTTGAAGTCGCCTTCTCTCGGCAGGGTGCTTCAGAGAAAGTTTGTACACTTCATGAGAAGAGTTTTCATGCAAGTTTGTTGTTTTTCTACTCAGCATGGGCTTCCTTTTTTGTCACTGACACCAACATATAACAAAAAAAGAGTTGTGAAAAAAGCACCTGGTACTGAATTGCATTACATATGCATACCGTACAGCTTTTTGTTTTCTAGCTGGACATTTTCAGTCAGCACAACCGAGTCAACGCAGCTAAAGAATTACAGATGTGAAAATGGGATCAGGAACAGCTGTGCAGTAGTAGTTTTTCAAGTCTGACTCCCCTGATGGCAATAATAGCTCGGATCTCTTCTTCTCTCTGTCATTTTAACTGGGATTTTCCATTGCTGAAATGAAGAAATCATTCAAACTTCCCAATACATAGTTATGGTTGAAATAAGCTTTTAATGACAGACAGAAAGGCTAAAATGTTTTGTCCAGAAACAAATGGATGGATCCAAAAGGTTTCTGATGTCTCCCTGGGAAACATTATGATCTGACCATGTGTTAACCATGTTCCATCGCCAATATTATACCACCATCAACGTCCAGTTAATGATTATCAGAAGTATGCTTCTAAAATGAAGCCCTTCATCTAGCAATACACTGACAAACATCTCACACTGTTAACACTTCTATTTTAAATACGTATCAAAATGCAACAATTGAATAAAGTCTGTGGTATACTTACTAATTCCACAAGTTAGTAATCACACATTAGAGCAGTTTCAATCCTTCAGGTTCAAACATTCAGGCTAAAAAAACCTCCAGCATGTACAGCACACCTTAAAAAGACTCAAGTCTGAATGCTGAAGTGATCGCTGACCCACTGACACAATCTTGACACCAGCTGGGCCGCGAGAACGGTCTCCACCCCCGGGTGTGAATGTGGACCGCACCGGGAGGAAACGGCTGTCAGCCGGCGACGGCCGGCCCTTCCCGCGCCGCACAATGTGAGGAAACACTGCGTTTCCTTCCTTCCTAATTCCACTCCACGGTCACCTTACTTCGCAAGGGAATGGGAAAGACGTCTTACTCTCACAGGCACCCAGGACAAGGACTTGGATGAACTGACACCCAGCTCTAAGAACTATGGCTTCTGAGCTGAACCAAAGTTAAATCAAGATCTCATATACAGTACGTGTGCAGCAGAATAAGTTTATCAGGAAATTCATTTACAGTATATGTGTCAGTCCACAAAATTCTGAAGAAAAATTAGTTTGTCTGCCATTAATATACTTTGACATGTCTACTTTAAGAAAAGATGAACACCCACTCACTTACTCACTCATTCTCTATACCATTTGTCCTGCACAGCATCGTGGGAGACCTGGAGGCTAACCCAGGGGACTTTGGGGCACTATGTGGAGTACAACACGGATGGAGTGTGAATCCATGGTAGGGCATAAGCATGCACACACTCACTACAGCAATTTGGAAATGCAAATTAGTCTACTATGTTTGTCTTCAGACTGCAGTAGGAAACCAGAGTATCTGTAGGTAACCCACCAAGCACGGCGTTCAGTATGCAAACTCCACACACAAAGCCCCGAAGCGGAACTCGAACCTTCAACCCTGGAGGTGCGAGGCCACAGTGCTAACCACTAAAACTATAGTTACTGTTGTTGTTGTATTTAACACTGTTTTCAAATTTTGCTTTGACGACTGAGAGATCCTACTGGAGGCAGTCTGACAAAAGAAAACTTGGACCTTTATGGAATTAGGAATGACTTTCCAGCACCTGTACCCTAATAGGGTTGACTAAAAAAACAACAACATTGGTTGTTAAGTCGAAACTTTCTTCATTTTCGTTTGGATATCTGCCATCTCCCACCCACCAACCACATCTCCCATACTACAGTATATAGCTACCGACCATGAGGAGTGAAGGCTATCATGTACTCTCTCTAAGGCCATGTCCACATGTACCAAGTACTTTTTCTACTTCGGAGATTTTTCTACTTCGTTTTTTTTAAATAATTTTGTCCCCACAATCTACGTTTTAAACAGATCTTTGTCCACATGAAAACGCAAAACACCCTATTAAGTGCTGTTAGGAACGTCGCTAATCAACAGGGGGCCAATCAGAAGCCTGGACAAAACATTACCGGTTGCGCTATGTAGAAGTCCGACGGGTCTCATCCAAAACCGCTGTCGCTGTCTGCGGGGTCCGTGTCTTTGGAATGTAGCAGCAGTGCGCTTCGTAGTACATTCAGGCACCTCTGTTCGTTAACGTAATGTGCGGGTAACTGCGCTTGTGTGTACATGCATGTAAAAAGTCCAGTAAGCAACGTTAACACAGTCACTAGTTTTCTGTACGTAAGTCCACTTTTGCACAAAATATCCTCATAAACAAAGCTGACGACAAATCAAGGAGACTGGCACACGGGCATTGACATCTTCGGCATACAAGGTGACGTTTCAACGAGCCAAAAACCCTTTCAGTTCTCAACACCACTGAAAACAGAGTTTTGGAAAATCTTAACTTTGGACGGAGTTTTCCAAAAGCTCAGTTTTCAACAACCAAAACTCCGTTTGCATGTGGACGAAAAGCCAAATCCACAGATAAAAATCTCCGTTTTTAAAAATACCCGGCTACGTGTGGACATGGCCTAAGGCATGTGAAGCCAAACAACCGTATCTGCTGCATCACAGGGCAGCATAACACGTTCTGAGAAAAGTGCACAGATGCCCATGAGTCATAATACAGCTAAGATTGAGAGGGGATAAAGAGTGTGACATTCCTCACACTCAAAGGGCACAGTTAATTTTGTTCCATTAGCTCCTTAGTTGTAGGGCTCTTGGGATTTAGGATGAATGCCTTTTTATTGCCCAACCTGGGAAGCCCCTCAAGATAATCATCCACTTTTTTCAGTCACCCTTATATTTAGGCCGCACGGTGGTTAGCACTGTCGCTGTACGCCCCCAGGGTCCGGGTTCAATTCCTGGCTCAGGTCTGTGTGCATATTGTCATTGTACTTGGTAGGTTTCCTCTGGGTGCTCTGGATTCCTCCCACAGTCCGAAGACATGCATATTAGGCTAACTGGTGTTCCCAAATTGACCACAGAATATGAATAAGGCGTACCCTGTGATGGATTGGCACCCTGTCCAGGGTATACCCTGCTTAATTTTTTTTCAAGCCGTCAAGGATAGGCTCCAGGCCCCTTGACCCTGTATACAGGATTAAGCGGTATCGACGATGAGCGAGTGAGTGAGAGATCCTTATATTTAAAGTATAATCTATTCATCATCTATACTGCTTATCCTGTGTAGTGTCAAGGGGACCAGGAGCCTATTCCAGGAAACTATCAGCATTGAAAAACAACGCCCCCTCTGTGTGATAATTGAATTCATCTACACAGTCTAGCCATGTTATGTATTTCCTTTTAAATTTCCCCCGGTGCTTAACTGATATAATCTACTATTTACAGGTTGTTTAGCTGTTAACTCTCTTAAATCAGCAACTGCATGCATACTCCAACAATTAACAATAAACAGGCTGAACAGCAAGTGACATTGTTGAGACGGAAGACATGGATGTTTTGCCAACGTTGCCAATTTATGCAAAGGTTGGAGTGCAACAAAAAGATCAGCATCACACCGAGCACGTTCTCTATGAGATAAGATAATGTTAACTTTACCAGGCAGGGCCAAAATATTTTCCGATCTTATCCGCGGACATACATGGGACGTTCAAGTCAAACCAGGACTTTTGATTGTTTAGAATAACATTGTTATGTCTCTCTGCAATTTCCTATCTACCTTTACATATAGATAGATTACTTGCGCCAGTATCAGCAAATATGAGGGGCGTTCAAGTCAAACCGGGACTGGAAGCTATAAAACAGATTGATATTTAAAGAAAACTTCAAGCACAGTATGGCGACACAGTCTTAGCCACAGTAAAACATTTGAATGGTGCAAACTTTTAAAGAAGTCTGCACATCCATACATGACGATCCCGGCCAAGGTGGCTCAGAGCCCACGGCAGTCATTCCTGTCAACAGTCATCAAGTGGAACATCTGATCTTTGAAAATCAAAAGATAACTTGTCACCAATATGCAGAAGAGACACATCTTAAACATTGCAGTTAAACATTTAAATGGTGTAAAGGTTTTTAAAAAATTCGTACGTCTGTAAATGACGATGCCGGATGTGGTGGCTCGGAGCTCACTGTAATCTTTCCAGAGTACTTAGCGTGTGGTACGCCTGAAGATTGACAGATAACTTGTCACCGATGTGCAGTAGAGGTGCATATGTCTGTTTGTCCTTCACCAACACCACTTTCACATTACAGGAACTCGGCTGGTAGTTATTGCCACATCACCAGTACCAGTACTGTCGGGCCCTGCCTCCAAGCTTTTTTCCACATGTTTAGGCAATTAAAGGAGTTCCTGGGAGGCCAGCGTTTCAGACACGAAGCAAAAAGAAGCTGGGATAAGTGCATTAGTGTAGCAGGGGATTACATAGAGAAATAAAGGGAGCTTAACTCTCATAGCTGTGTTCTGTTGTTCTGCACAATCAAAAGTCCCAGTTTGACTTTAACACCCCTTGCTGATTGTCATTTTTAACCAAAGTAACAATTTTGCATAATTCAAGATAGCATATGGGTTACAAATATTGACATGCATGTCATTTAAGGTGAACTTGTTTTTGTTTATTTCTTTTTTTAATTAACAACTTTTTTAACAATTTACACATCCTTTAAACTTCCTTCATTCCAATGGGGCAATAATGTGATACAATCACTTCATTAAGCAACTTGCTGATGCGTGTCACTCCACTGTGTGATCATCGAACTTGACAACAATACATCTTTTGTACAACATGATTGCATCTCAAAAGCATTCTGGATATGGAATTTTAAGAACTGAACACTTTGTTGGATTCCCCTGCCGAAGAATCAACGCCTGTCCTCTTTGTCATTTTCTTATTTTCTGTTCTTCTTGTTGTGGTTTCACCCAAAATGGAGAAAAATAACACGCAGCCCGGCTGTTTTCTCAAAAGTTTCCATACAGTCTGGGTTGCCAGATTGTGACTCTTAAAATTGGGATGTTTTGAATGCAATTGCCGAATGGTCCACAAACATGTACAGTAGTAATATGCCGAGAGTTAGTTTAACCGTTATTTTCAATGGCATTTGTTTTAGAATTGTAATTTTAGAGTAGTAAACCTGGGACAAGATTAGAAAAACTGGATGTGTGTATAGTCAGGATACTTTCAGCTGGTGTAAACTTCAAAAATAAGTACAGTAAATACATGAATCGTAACTAAATGTGCCTGGGTTTCCATGGAGTCCTGGATGTTGGATGTTGGAGAATGTCTCTGCTGTTTATCTCACATTTTTAGGTTTTGTTTATTTATTTCAAATCTGACAGCTGCATGCCTTCGAGTAGAGAGCCGGAAACAGACACTCCCTCAAGTTTCAAGCTGATCTCTGTTTCTCTCTCTCTCTCTCTCTCTCTCACACACACACACACACACACACACACACACACACACACACTCCCTCTCTGTATCCCCAGTAGTCCTGTAAATCACCAAGTCTACATGATCAGGCTTTTCTCCTATAGGGGACTTACCAGAGATCTCCCAGCTGCCTGGTTGAGAAGGGCTGTGTCCCAATCCCTTCCCCACATGCCCTTAATCTTAGTGTAGAGGTTGTTTATTCAACAGGTTCCCCTTCACCGTTAAGCGCACACAGGGCTGTCTGTTTCTTCTTCTTCTTCTTCTTCTTCTCGTTCTTCTTCTTCTTCCGCTCTCGTCAAATTACTCTGCAACAAATCTTCACATCGCAACCGCCGAGGCTATAAATAGAAAAGACAGAATGGTCTCGTCGGCAGAACGCTCGAGTTTCGGCGGAATTACTGAAGCGTTTCCGCTTTGATCTTTCCTACATCCTGCTAATACTCGCTACAGTGTGTCTACAGTGTACAAGCTACAGCGGTGCTCTCCAGATGTTACAGCGTTCCCCGCCTGAGAAAGTGGACTGTTCCGTCACGCTCTCTCTCTCTGTATGTGTGTGTGTGTGTGTGTGTGTGAGAGAGAGAGAGAGAGAGAGAAAGAGAGAGTCTTTATATCGTCCTGGGGACTGGAATATGTGACAGTTTTGACCTTGTGGGAACACAAGTTACTGTATTACTGTATATACAAAGGCATTCAGGCAGGGCTACACTGTGTGTGTGTGTGTGTGTGTGTGTGTATATATATACTATGTAACTTAAGCAAAAGAAAATTGCATCTAACACACACAAATTCACGACAGTCAATAGCGGGTATGGCCCCCATGTGCATTGATGCAGGCGGCCATCCTTTGGCGCATACTCCTGACAAGACGGAGAATAGGCAGGCCATGGTGCAACCCATACGTCTCGCGATCTCGCTGTAGCTCAAGCCGGCTTCCACCATACCCAGTGCCCGGAGACGCTGTTCACGTGATAGACGTGGCATGATTGATGACGTTCACTGGACTAATAATGGTGGTCTTTATTGGGCCCTTGTATACACCTCCAAAACCAATCCTCAAATTATTCATGTACGCATTGAGTATTGCACCATGGGTGTTTGGGCCACATTTGAAAAGAGACCATCCCGTATGCAATGAACTGTGAAACCATCACAACTCAACATTGTCTGAACTACCCAAACAGCAAGATATCAGCAAATCCACAAGGATCATTTCAAACCCCAGTACAAATAGAAACACTCGTACATTTATACCTGAAAGTTTCTATTGACTGTCAGTATATGTACGTGTGAAAAAGTGTTTTGTATGTTTTTTGTATTTTTTTTGTTTGTTTTTTGTGCATATTTGTCACACTTAAATGATTGCGATCATCACACATATTTTTTTTTATTTTACACATAGATAACCTGAGTAAATACAAAATACAGTTTTTACACGATGGTTTCTTAAGGAACTCTGCAGGCAAGTCAAGTTCTTCCACATCAAACTCGCTCATTCCTTTCTGGACCTTGCCATTGTACTGTACTGTATGTGCACTGGTGCGCAATCATATTAGAACTGGTATGTGGTTGTTTTTCAGTCATTGGGCTCGACTCCTTAGTTCCAGTTAAAGGAACTCTTAATGCTTTAGCATTCCAAGACAATTTCACGCTCCCAACTTTGTGGGAACAGTTTGGGGATGGCCTCTTCCTGTTCCAACATGACTGTACAAAGCATCAGTGCACAAAGCAAGGTCCAAAAAGACATGGATGAGCGAGTTTGGCGTGGAAGAACTTGACTGGCCGGACCTCACACTGATAAATGCACACATGCATACACTACAGACAATTTGAGAATGCCAATTAACCTAACCTACATGTTTTTGGACTGTGGGAGGAAACCGGAGTACCCGGAGGAAACCCACCAAGCATGGGGAGAACATGCAAACTCCATGCACACAGAGACGGGAATCGAACCCGGACCCTGGAGGTGCAAGGCGACAGTGCTAACCACTCCACCACCATACCGCCCTGATATACAGTATATACAGTATATAGGAAATGTTTTTTAGTCAGCCTAGTGGTTAGAACTGTTGCTTTAAACCTTCATTGTCCTTAGATTGGATCTCTCCATGTTTGCATTTTCGCCTCATGTATGTTAAGTTTCCTACTGGTACTTTTGTTTACTCCTACAGTCCAAAGACATGCAGTGTAGGCTGATTGGCACAAAGGATATAATTGAGTGTGTAACTGTCCCCATGCAGGGTGTACCCCACATTGTGCCATAGGTTCTTGGGGATAAGTGCCAGGCCCCCATGATCCTACACCAGATAAACAGTATAGATCAGACATCACTAAATGGCAGACCGCAGTCTGGATCTGGACTGTGTGATAGTTCTGTCCGGACCTTAATATTTGTTTGATGAATTTCAATATTTAATATACCAATAATAAAGCACCTTTTTCCCTCAAGGTAGGTGTGACATATATAGTCACTCGACGGAGCTAATCAATGCGACTAGTCAATGGACTATGAAAACTGAACATTCAAATAAGAATGGACAGATTAGTATATGTTTAATTCTTCTTGTGGAAAGATTAAAACCAGTTTGTCTCATGTGTCCCAAAACCGTGGCACTAATACAAAGCAATAATGTCAAGCTATAGTATGAGACATTTGAGCAAACATATCTGCAGCAGCACAAGGTGAGGGTCCTTTGAAATTCATTTACAGTTCAGCAGTGTGCAAATAAAGATTCACTAATTATTGTTTGGGAATATACAAAACCAAAAAAGTATAAAAATGTCCTCATGATGTTAAGGTTAGGGTTAGGTATAAAATATAGGCATGGGATTAATGATATGATAATATAGGCATGATGATCGTGTTAATGAAAGCAATTTATATACAAATACAAACAAAGATGCATGTATGTGTAATGTAATCACATAAAAAAAACTAAATATGCAGCTTAATTATTTTTATTTATTTATTTTTTTGCTCGTGCATGCTTTTTAATCCGAAAAAAAAAACTATCACTACTTGTCGTATGCTAATTAAAAATATTTTATGGAGTATTTACACGTCGTTATCGTGGAATGTTTACACACGCATTCAAAGTGACGTTTAGAATGACTGTATACCAAATGAACCTGTAGTGCACTATGTAGGGTGTAAAAGTCGTTAACTCATACCCTAGTTAGGGTATACATACAGTATTCAGGGAACCATTTGCGGTTCGACCCATGTTCAGTGTTTTTCCTCTTCTCTTCCACTGACAGACGTAAAAAAACTGTCGTAAACAGCGCGACACTTTACGGCAGCTTGTTTCTTTTTGCTGGCATGGTGCAGGAGTAGGTCGTCCTTGTGGAAATGCAGCCTTGTTATCTCGTGCGTGTCAATTTAAGCTGATAGAACTCAGATATAATTAATAAATGTTAATGCTTACAAGTTTGGAAAGTAGATCATGAATATTTTATGTGTTCAGTGAAATAGATTTTTAGTTTGTTAGCACTGATGCTAATTTAGAGGTTTTTAAAAGCAGTGGCTTTGGTTGATTATCAGCAAACCATCCCTAGTAAGTGAACTACACAGTAACTTCCTCTCAGGCACACTATGTAGTGCACTTTACATACATTTATAAGCCTTTGGGCACTCCAGAATGAGCAACAGATTCATACTTCAGTTCATTGTGAATGTGTTTGTAAATCTTAATGCATCTATTTCACTTCATGTAATTTCACATATTGTATGTGCAGAGACCCAAAGGAAGTCATGGCGTCGCATTTTTTGAAGTTCTCAGTACTGGTGCAGAAGTATCGGACACCTCTTCTCTTTACTGGCTGCTCTGGTGTCTTCACAGCCAACATTTTCTACCATGTGTTTCCGGAAAACACGTACAGAAAACTCTATCAAGCCTGGAGCAAAGGAGAGCCAGCCACCTTATCGGAAAAGCTGGAGAATGTGTTCCAGCAAGTGCTGAAAGACTCAGCGGTCAGCTCTCCTCATAACTACACGGCGTTTGCTGCTTACGGTTTTCATCCAGTTGGTGCAGGGATTCCATGGCTTCCCTCCGGGGCACAGATCGGCATCCCGTCCAACTTCAACGGCACGCCGGATGATCTGTCAGGAATCACAAATCGCACCATTCTTATCAACGGTAAAGAAGTGGCGTGGGACAGTGAGATGGGCAGCTCACTAAAAAATGCCCTGGTGTTGTCTGAAGACGCTCAGAAGTTTGCTGTGGCGCGCGAAGTGGCCCGGTTACAGTGTGCTGGACCGGTGGTACATGCTGCTGTGGCTCCTACCTGTCTGGCTGGAACATGGATTTATAGCGTGGCTCTCAAGCAGATCTTTGGACTATTTGCTCGATCTGTTATCCTGAGAGCTGGGGTTAACACGCTTGCTCTGGGTCTGGGAGTTATGTCATACGTTTTAGCCTCTGATGCCGTGAATCAGTGGCTGGAGTTTCACTCGGACCGAAGAGCTGCCAGCCTGTCCAACAATTACGCAAAGGGTGGAATTGAGTTCTATGAGAAGATTCTAACAAGGAATAAGACCTTGCGTGTTATGATGGGACCTAGAGGGGAAGAAATGTACACACCAAGTGGCAATCTGTTTCCTGCCAGCCTGATGAGTATGAAACATGCACCGTACACGTTAAGGCGAGATGTAATTCTAAGTCTACTGAAAGAGGAGGAGGCATAAATAACATTCGATCTTCGGTCTTTCAATACATGCAAACTTTTGTGTAAAATTGAAAATTCTTTGTGAATGCGATAGATGTATATTTGTGTGTGAAAACCAGACTGTATTTGTAATGACAAGTATATGAATAAAAATTTTATAAAACTTTATAAGATTATTCACAGTCTTAAACACTTGGTGAAGTTACATCATAAAAGAAATCAACAGTATGATTAGAGCATTTCAACAAACACATGTAATGTGACGTGACAATTTAGCACTGGGACTAAACAGCTGCTTACGTACTGTATGCTTCATTTTGTCTTTAGAATTTGGAACATATGCTATACATTCTGTGGCATTTATGTTATAATGTTTTATTTAATTTTTTACATAAAAATAAACAGACTTTATCCCCTGAATGACATCATTTGGTCGTATATAAAGGTTGTTCAAATCAAACCAGGTCTCTCTTAAAAAAAGGTGTAAAACTGAATAACATTTACAGAAGGCTTCAAGCACAGTACAGTGATAAGATTCTAAACCGCAGAGAAATATTTGAACTAAAGCAAACATTTTAAAGAAGTCCGTACATCCATAAATGATGGTCCAGACCGATGCTGATCCATAAAAATCAACGGATTGCTTGTCGCCACCCTGCAAAAGAGAAACATCTGTCTTTGGGAACTGTGCACATACTCATTCATGAACACCACTTGCAGCTGGGAGTTATTGCCACATCCCTTGTACAGTTCTGACCTCACTCCAAGCCATTTCCACATGTTTGTGCCAGTAAAGGAATTCCTGGGAGGCCAGCATTCAAGAAATTAAGCCGGCATACCGATCCTTACTTTGGCGTACTGAGAAAACTTCACTAGAGTAGCAGGGGATTATATAGAGCAATAAATTGATTTTTTTTTCTCTCATAACTGTGTTTTGTTGTTTTGCACAAACAAAAAGTCCTGGTTTGACTTGAATGCCCCTGGTCCTGTATATTCCATCATCACTTTGTGCATGTTGTTTCATGTGACATTAGTTTAATGCATAATCATTCACTTTGACACAAGCAGAGCTAGACCTTGTGAATATCAAAGAGAACTGACTGACATAACCAGCGAATTAAATAACACTGGCAAGTCAGAGACAAGCATTGGTTGATTTAATTGTGGAATGTACGTGGGGAGATTTTTCCAAGTTTAATAATTATCCATCCATTACCATTTTGTATACAAATAGATTTCAGGTTGATTTATACAGGCTTGCGGATTACTCTCAGACCTAGTCCCTGAATGTGGTCCAGAAATAGAGCTGAATAATTAACAGTTGCTTGTTAGTGCTTGGTATCAGTCACATGCTCAGTGATGTCATTTCTAAACCAAGTATAGTTATTAGTTGTTTCCATGTCCATTTATTTTAAAGGAAATCCGGAAAAGAACTAAAACAAACACACACGCGGAGCACACAACCAAAGGTTCTTTTGTGTTATTAAGGCTACACCATTTGTATTTAAGGACTTATTAAAAGGTCCTTCTCGGATGCTACCAGGACTACCCGGTGTATAAGAAGCTAATGTCAGGGCAACCAGTCTTATCCTCCAAACCTCTGTATTACAGTAGGTTTTGAATCAAAGACATAGTGATCCAAGAACCACAGAGCCGAAGCTAGTAATACAGCACCTTGCTCTTAAACCTATCCCCCCTTAAACACCTAAAGGAAATTTCACGTAGGCAATGCATGTCTTTGGGGAATGGTCTCAGCGGGTTATGGCGCTGAGTTACTAATTGGAAGGACAGTGGTTCAAGCCCAAGGTCTGTCAAGCTGCTACTGTTGGGCAATTGAGCAAGTTCTTTAACCGTATCATGGTTTTGACCCGAGCTTTCTAACAAAATAATTTCACTGCCCTCTAAATTATATATGACAAATTAAGGCTGTTTTTAAACTCGAGAACCCAAAGGGAGCCTGAACATGAGAAGAACATCTGTAACTACATGGGACAAGATTGGGTTTTATCTGGAATTTCATCATTTAAGTAAAGGTTTTAAGATTTAAATAAATGTCCCGGTCTTAGTTTCTGAGCTGAATTGCTGAATAAAATGTTTGAAAACACTGACTTAAATCAACTGCTCATACTGATTCATAGTGAATAAAGATATTCTGGACATATTGTCTTCAAAAATAAAACTGTCATTCGGCTATAGCGTCCATTGTCCCTGTTTTTCTTCTTTCACTTCTGTGTGTACAACCTAATCGAAACATAGCTGTTCATTCATTACCTGCATAACAACAAATACATACATGCATACATAAATACATATACTATCTGGATTTAACTAAGCATCTCATTTCTTAAACAACCATGTCAGAAGACTTGTCCTGTGATCGTTGCAAAGATGTTACTCTATTTTAAAAGTTTCAAATTACTGCATAAAAAAATAATAATAATAATTTAATTGCTGGAACTATTTCAATTAGGTTAAGAACTGTAAAACACATTAAAAACCTGTAAAGATCGTGGTGAACCATCATCTTCGAGGAAGAAATGTAGTCACGATAAATTTTGAATGATCATGATCAGAATTCACTTGAATGTTTGGTGAAATCAAGTGTAAAGCACAAAGCTATGTTTAATAATGAAATGGCACGATTCCACATGAACAATGTGAAAGGGATCAGGACTAAACAACTGTGTAGTCTTAAGAAGACAAAGTATTATTGAGGCTAAGCAGGAAAAAGAAATGCTTGGTAGCATAAGGAATAGGACTGTCCAGCTTTACCCTGTCCCAGAGTAAGAAAAGAGGTGGATGAAGTCATACACTCATCATGCCTACTGAAGCCTGTGTGGGCAAGTGTTATGATCTGAGGTTTCTTCTGTTGGTCAGGTCTTGGTTCAGAAACTTTACGTGCCCCAAAAAAATGATGTCAGCTGACGATATTAATATATTAAATGATCAGGTTTTTCCATTAATGGAGAATTCAAACCACTAACCTCCACCCACCCACCCACCCCGGGCCCCTGTGGCACAGGCATATTTCAAGATGACAATGCAAGGATTAATCCGGCTTAAACGTAAAAAAAAAAAAAAAAGGTCCAAAATGCAGAACACTATTTTCACACAAGGAATTAAGACCTTAACCCTATAAAGAATCTTACTGGAGGAGGGTTTAGACTCTCCAATTATCAATACAAATAGAAATTAGATAGAAATTAGAAACTGAATAGAAATTGAAATTAATCTAAATCTGTAACGAAAAATATCTTGTGACTGCTTATTAAAATTTTGCCACAGTAAGGAACTATGGGGGAAGAGTTGGACAATTGATGAGGTCCATGGCACAAGCTTTGGGCATAGCCAGTAAAACGAATCAGAATGTCTTAAAAAAGAAAGAAAGCACTGGTGTACTAACTGCGAGATATGAAAAAAAAACAACAACAGCTTGATGGCAGAAATATTGTGAGAGCTGTCAAGGGGGAAAAAAACTAAAAAATAACACTTAATGACATCACCAACAATCTCCAAGCAGAAACATAACAGTCATATCACAAGATTTGCAGATTTGTGACCTGAATAAAGTCATGGGACCGGTGTGATTAAACAAAATAGTGTTTCTAAATGTTTTAATGTCCAGAAAATTTTCTGATTCATGTATGATTTAAAGCAGCTGAGTTAGTCCAGATGTGTCAGGAAGAAAGAGTGAATATTTCTTACAATAATATGAATATTTGTCTCATAATTTTGTTTCCCCCCTCAACCGCCTATTGTAGAGTGGAATGACACTGTGGCCGCTAGATGTCGCTGCTTCTCTACATAGCCAGAAACCACACAGTGTCTGTAGAGTGTAGTAGAGTGTAGTAGGACGGCCTCAGGCGTACTGGGACCTCAGGTCAAGTGGGACTGTTTAACATTGCTTGGTGATAAGTGAAAGTCTAAACTTATGTTACAGAGCCCTTGTTATGTAATAAGGGGGTGTGGTCGCATGTCAAAAACAGGAAGCTGCATCACTGTTAACATATGCTTTGGTTAAATGGTAATAAAAATGTCTTGTGTTATATATGAGCTGTCATGCATACATGCATAAGTATAAATTTAGCTATAACAAGGACAGAAAAGTATATATGTAAAGAGATATTTCTTCTTTGTAAAAATGATGTTATTCTAGTAATGCTAGTAATGCCGAAAACGTTACCCTGTAATGCTGTGCAGTATAGTGTAGGTTTCCCCTGTGCCGCTGGGGCAGCTCTGTCCCCTTGGGGTATAACTCAACAACACTGCTGACTGCTGCGGGTGTGCTGTGGTGTCTGCTGGTTGAAGGGTGGGGCATGCGTGAATCAGATTTGTTTGTTTGACACATTCCAGGGGCAGGGGTACCATAAAGGTTGGGGGCTTTAAGTAAGGATGATTCCAAGGGCCCCTTAAAAATGCTATGACAATTTAAAAAATGCTGGCTATGTCAACAAAAAAAAAAAGGACTGGTGGGATTGAGGTCTTTGCCTACTGGACCCAGAGTGCAACAGAACATTTCTGTTCTTAACAGTAGTGACTTTTTCAGCAATTTGTGCTGCACAGGCTTTTCTTTGGGATCAGACCAGATGGGCTGGGTGGTATGGGTGAGCCTTGAGTGCCCATGATCCTGTCACCAGTTTATTAATATTAATGCGTTAAAGTTATGGCTGATTGATGTGGTCAATTTTACTAAACTGTTTCTACAATATTAAGGATGAATATGGCCCACTGTTATTGAAATTGGATTGTTTTTTATGTCTGTAAAACATCATTAGAAAGGGCAGTAAATTATGTTGAATTCCCAAACATTTTGTCAAAATTGAACAAATAAATGTCTATTAAAATTTTACCAAAGTGTAAGCTGTGTTTCTTTACAAATATTTCCCTTTGTATGTTATAGTTATTAATGTCAAGGGGGGACAATTAGGAAATTCAAAGACTGTCCTAATAAAACTGAACTTACCCTAGTTCATGTATTAAAGCAACTTGAATAATACAGACTGGATTATAAATAGCTCCCTGTTGGACACACCAGTAGGCTGTAGACACTATTCTTTGACCTCTTAATAAATGTAATGATATGGGAAGTATGTGGGGATCTGGGCAAGCTTTACAACTCAAAATTGTTCCATAATAATTAAAATATACTCATTTGACTCTTTTCTTATTAATTTTTTTCTACTGTTTTCAATGTTCATTTATGAGATCGTTGCCTGGGGACTAGAAATATAATCTTGTTTGTATTGTACACTGCCCGGTCACAAAACAGGTATGCACACTAAGATTACATTGAATGTCAGTTGCTCTGGAATAGGGTCAATCTGAACTCATCAGACAACATGACCTTTAACCATTGCTCCAGAGTTCAAACTTTATGCTCTCTAGAATTTTGAGGCCTTTTTTTTAAATTAGTGTCACTAACAAATGGTTTTCTTATGGATACACATCTGTTTAGTCCCAATCCTGAATTCTGACCACATTGTGTTTCTTTTTTACCATGCAACTTAAGCAAGTGTTTAAGTGATCTCCATTCACGATTTTCTTCCACAAAGTTGTTTAATTCTTCTAAGTTTTGATAATGTATTGAAGGGTCCCAGTTTCAGTAATTTCAAATCTCTTTAGTTGTTTTCTTTGCTTGATGCAGCTCAACAATTTGGCCCTTCTAAAATGGTGACTTTTTTTTTTTTTTGGCCAGGCAGTGTATAAGGTTTTAATATTGGCTCCTCTGTGTAATGTGAACCCTGGGCCTTGGTGGCGCTGTAAGACTGAGGCGTGTTACATGGGTTGCCAGATTGTTATGACAATATTAGTCCAACCCCAAAACTCATTGCAGAACCTTTTCATATGTAATGCAATACTTTTTTTTTAAAGTAACAGTAAAACAACAGTAAAACAACTTCATAATTTGTGAATTCATTTATTGTGATTAAATGATTAAGAGCTTATTACAATAACACTGGGAGCAGACCAGGAAAGGAGCTGGCAGGCCATCAAACATTCATGTTCACACACTGTGGGGAAGTTCAAATCTGCATGTTTTGGATGATATGAGATAACCAGAAAATTTGTGGAAATCCACATTGGAATGGAATGGAAGAAACATGTGAAACGCTGTACTGAGAATAACCCAAACTCAGGATCGGGTTACGGTGTGTGTCTAAAGCTGTGACCAGGCACCCTGCAGTCGTGAGGCAACAATGCTACAAACTGCCTTCTTCAAATAGTTATACAGTACAATCTATTGTTTTCAATTTGGATGAACTAATTTCTGTAAACATTGCCATTTATCCCTCAGTACTATCTCCTACTCTCTTATATAGTGTATAAGTTATACTATACACAAATTTAACAATGAGTTCAATCTTTTTCTTTAGTAATATTTTTGATAGATCACATTGTATGCTACCCGTACTGGGCTTTCTCCAAGACATTTTTGTCTACTCTTGAAATCCTGCAAACATATATTTAACATTTACAGAAATAGTCTCAAGTGTCAATGTTCTCCACCACAGGAGAGTCTTCAGGACAAAGCAGTTAGCATGTTCCATTTTCTTGATAAGAACTTGTTTTTTGTTTTATTAACTTTAAAAGACAGAGGAGGAGAGAAGGAAAAATTTGTGAGGGAATGCAAAGCCTATAGCCGTCATGTGTCTTTTAGTTCTGAAGAAGAAAACTTTTGTTATTGTAAGACGTGGAACAGTGGTGTTGTGGTTTGCACCTACATGTACAGAGATAAGGGTTCGATTCTCACCTCAGGTCTGTAGTATGCAGTATGTGTGGCGTGCTTGCTCTGGGTACTCCGGTTTCCTCTCACAGTCCAATTAGGCTAGTTGGCATTTCCAAATTGTCCATTGTGTCTGTGTGTGTGCAGTGCAATGAATTGGCAACCTGTCCAGGATGTACCAAAGTCAACTGGAGTAGGCTCCAGGCCCCTGTGGCCCTGTACAAAAAATAAGCGGTATAGAAATACATAAATGAATGAATGGATGTTACTGCAAAGTTATATATTTTATATTTTAGCTGTATTTCATTCATTCATTCATTCATTCATTCATTCATTCATTTATTCACTCATGATTATCGTACTTACTAAGGAGTGACATGCTCAATGTCAAATTTGTAATGTCAAACAAAAGTATTATAATAATATAATGTAATGTAACGCATGACAAAACTTTTTTTTGGGAAGGGATTAAAATTCCTCTATTTACTTATTTTGTAAGAAAAAACGCGGCGCTGGCAACACGGGCTTTTAGCTGAACCTAGCCTATGTAGAGAGTGTGTGTGGACGCGTGTACGCGTACGCGGGCGTGCGCGCGCGCCACAGCGCCAGGCAGAGAAGAAGCCCGCTGATCACATTCAGCGCTCGTGAAGTCAAGAGCTTGAGCACACGCGCTGCTTTTCTCCCCCCCCATCCCCGGCGGTTAACCGTTGTCCGTTGCGGATGGTGCGCTCGAGACCCTCAGCTGATGGTGTTGCGTGTCGTGTGTTTGCGTGTTTATTCTCTTCCCCGCTGCGCCGTGTGTGGATTATACCCCCATTTTTTCCCCCGGAGCGGTGGAGGCCCCGCGGTGTGTGAGTGTATATGTGTGTATACCGGCGCTGCCTTCGGGCCAGTATAGCGATGAGGAGGTTCCTTCCTCGGTCTGCGCCGCGGCTCGTTTGACGCTGGCATTCCCAGTTTCCCTGGACACTGTTTTTTATTTATTTCATTATTTTTTTCCGCGCGCGTGTGTGTGTTGTGTTTCTCGTCTCCTAGAGAAACTGAATTTCCTCAAAGCTGGACACCTCTGGAGCGGTGTATGACGGTAAGCGACCTGGACGTGGTCAACTAACCCTAACACACACACACAGACACACCGCTGTGACACCCGATAAATGCTGCTAGCCACCTAGCATAACGTTTGTTGTTTTTGTTTGTTTGGTTGGTTGCTGCGCGTGGCAACTCTTAGCAAAGCTAACTAGCTAAAGGGCTGCGTAGGTTAATAAAGTTTTTAGGTCACCGTGTCACAGGCTTGTGTGTGTGTGTGTGTGTGTGAGAGAGAGAGAGAGAAGGAGTGACGTGTTGGAAGAATTTCATGCTGCCACTGAATCTTTTCACAAGTCAGCAACTTGTAGCTTTGTGATTTCCTTGAACGTGTCGGTGTTGTTGAGTATCCGTGGGGACTTTATTGTGTTGACTTCAGTAACACGGCACTCGTTTAATTTCTTGTCATTATATGCGTTACGTTTTGCTGTGCAGCGGCGTGCAGTGAGAGTGTGTGTGTGTGCGCGCGCGCGTTCATGCTGTGTGTTTATATTTGTCTTTCAAATGTTGAGCAGTTACAGGACAGGGAATCTGCACTTCATTTCTCGCCCGCTGGTTTACCTCATCGCCCTCAAGGTACTGTTTTTGCATGGATAGTGTGTGAGATCTGGCAGTAGTGAAGTGTGTGTGTGGGGTGTGTGAGATTGGGCAGGGTTAAGGTGTGTAAGATCTGACAGGAGTGCAAGTGTGTGTGTAAGATCGGGGAGGAGTGAAGTGTGTGTAAGATCGGGCAGGAGTGGAGTTTGTGTGTGTGTGTGTGTGTAAGATCGGGCAGGAGTGTGTGTGTGTGTGTAAGATCGGGCAGGAGTGTGTGTGTGTGTGTAAGATCGGGCAGGAGTGTGTGTGTGTGTAAGATCGGGCAGGAGTGTGTGTGTGTGTAAGATCGGGCAGGAGTGTGTGTGTGTGTGTGTGTGTGAGAGAGAGATCGGGCAGGAGTGGTGTGTGTGTGTGTGAGAGAGATCGGGCAGGAGTGAAGTGTGTGTGTGAGAGATCGGGCAGGAGTGAAGTGTGTGTGTGTGAGAGATCGGGCAGGAGTGAAGTG
>JAAGKR010005018.1:0-55071 GCA_011419295.1 Clarias macrocephalus
CATTCATTATCTAGAACCAGAAACCCCATGTTCAGTCCTATTCTTATTTTGAATAATATTAGAGGGGAATTAACCCACAAACGCACACGAGTGAAAACCAGGCTGGTCTAAGTTGACAGTGACCCTCTTTATAATCTGGTGAACAGAAAAGCATCTCAGAACTTACAACACATAAAACTTGGACAGGTGGACAGGTGACAACAGTTAGGTTACAACAGGTTTCACACATGACAGTCAATGAAAATCTGATGCTATCATGAGCACGAACTGACTGAAATTGGAGAACCGAATAATGGAACAAAGACCTGGGACATAGTCTGTACCGGTTTATCTTGTATACAGGTTCACTGAGGGCCTGAAGCCTATCCCAGGAGACTTAGGGCACGAGACAGGGCACACACACTACGGGGGTATTTGGGAACACCAATTAGCCTAACCTTTGGAGAAAACTGGAGTACCCCGAGGAAACCCACCAAGCATAGGAAGAACATGCAAACTCCATGCACATAGACCCGAGGCAGTAATCGAACCTGGAGATGCACATGGTGGCTAACCAGTAGGCCGCCATGACAGGTTATATATGTTTACTGTATCTGTTAGGGAACCGTTTTACCCTTTTACCATAACATTGAATGAAAAAATTCTATTGCAATGAAGAAATGTTCACAAGAGGTGTTTTTATACTTGTAATTCTGCTCCATTTTGAAGTTTATAGATATGTCTGGCTGGAAATGTGTTACATGTGCTACACTGTATTACATGGGTTACCACTTGTTACATGGAAATAAACACTGTCATTTCAAGGGTATGGTTTGCTTGTGTTACCATCTTTTTCATACCAAGCTAATGTAACATTCGACATTTAAAGAAGGTTATTTAACACCAGTAAACTAGAGTAACTTTCCAATTATAGCTGATGGTAAAAATAAAGTAACATTATATCCGTTCGAGAGCCGTTCGCGTCTCAACCTTACGTAGCGTAAAGATGTCACGTGACCGGAAATGTGTGACCTCATCAAAACAGTATCGACTCCCGGCCGCGTCCGGTTTCTTCGTGCATATTTGGAACCTGTCAAGCTGCAGATATGTTCTGTTTCACAATCCGACGAGGTGTTTTGCCTTGAGAGAACAAATTAAACCTGTCCACACCGCCGAGACGACGTTTTTTCCCGACTCTCCTTCGTCGTCAGGAGCGAAGGTGTGATGATGGTGGAGCAGTCGGACCGAGCTCCGCTGCTCGACTGGGAGGAGGAGGTCGGGCGGGCCGAACCGAACCCCGCCATGCCTGCTCCTCACAGCGGCGGATTCCTGGCCGCAGAACCGAGCTGTCCTCCGAGCAAAAATGGCGCGAATAATAGCTGGAGCACGAGCCCGGAAGGTGGAGGTAGTGTAACAGCTGTTATGGGCAGGGGCAGGAGCGCGCGCCCTGGGCCGGAGGGGGATGCTTATGCTTCAGGGACGGATGAGGAAGGAGACTGCGCCTTCCCCGGACCCTCCATCAAAACCCGCTCAGTTCCGGGCTGGGAAGAGAAAGATCAGATTGTTGCGGTGTTTGTGGTGACCTTTGACACGAGATCAGGTGAGCAGGACTAATACTACAGCACTTCACTTGGCTTCACGGGTTAATTCTCATAGTTCTCATCTCATAGAGCTAATATCTGTTCTGTCCACAGCCTGGTCGTGCTCAGAAAATACAGTACCTATGCTTTATGCGTGTACCTCCCCTGCAGTGATTAAATATTACACAGGAGATAAAGTCGCACCTCATAAGAAAGTGAAAATGTCTGGGTTTGTAAGTCATCTTGCTGACTAATACACACTCGCTGACTTCTGCTTTTCTTAACTGTTCAGTATGACTTGCTTGGGAATAACTATTGCAGTACTGTCATTCGTTCCTTCATTCATTCATTCACTCATTCATACATTTTGAGTAACCTGCTTTATCCTAGTCAGGGTGACTGGGAAAACTGGCAAAACACCAGTTTCATGCCTAGTGGCAATCAGAGCGACCAGGCCCAATTATCTACGTTTGTTTTGTTTTGTGTGTGTTTGTATGGTTGGAGGAAACTGCACAACCCAGATGAAACCCCATACAGACCCTGAAATAATGACCCTGAAATAAACAGGATCAAACCCAGGACTCTGAGGTGACCGCGGTACCTGCTGTGTCAGCATGCTGCTCTGAATCTATTAACATAATATTTTATAATCATTGAGTTATTCTGAGAGGCTCATAATCAGTCAGTGTTGTCATTGAATCATGCTGTTTTCTAACTGAAGGTAGACGTTTACCCTGGTCTGATTTTTCAAGCTATAAAAGTCATTCAAAAAGGATTTTTGGAAAAACTGTTGAAAATCTTAAATTGACATTATGAATTTTCTTTGACCCCAAGCCTGCACCATATAATTTTTTTTTTATTATTTCCATTTACAATGTAGGACTAGCTTACATTTGCAACTTACTTATATAACACTTGAAAATCCATATTTAATTATGTTTGTCATATTTTCATGTTTGTTTTATTGACATCTAAGACGCTAAGTCAGAGTCTCTTAATTTTGTGGAGGCACTAGCTGCAGTGTATGGGCCGGATATGAAATATATTTTTTTTTCACAGCTGAAATTCTCCATTAGTACAGCATCTTAGGATAGTGGAAAAAGCTAAAAATATAATGGACATCATTAATTTAAACCTAGTTTGTTTGTCTGTGACTCTGTGTATCATTTTCAAAGTTAGAGCACACAAAATCTATCCTAGTAGTTAAATATTCATTATATTGATTTGTCATATATGTGACCAAATCTCTAAGGAAATTGTGAGTTTCTGTCATAACCCCATTTATAATTAAGCAGCCCCACATGGGTTCTCACACCCTGCATGGTCTATTTTAAGAGAGTTAGTCTTCTTCTGTCATTATGCAGTTTACAGTCAGTAATCATGGCTTTTACATTCCTCTCATGTACAGGAAACATTGTGGAGTGGTGCTTACCTCAGGACATAAACCTGGACGGTGTGGAGTTCAAGTCAATGGCCAGCGGCTCTCATCGTATTGCAAACGATTTCATGTAAGAATCTGATTTCAGATATTAAGTTAAGTGGTATAATGTTTTTTTTTTATTATTTTTTTTTAACAAAGACAGTGCTGTCTGCTTCTGGATGATGTACCTTACAGTACCTTTGACTGTTTCTAGATATTTTCGGAAAGGCTCTTTTTTTGGGCTAGCATGCTTCGCCAATATGCCGGTGGAGAGTGAGCTGGAGAGGGGAGCAAGAATGAAGTCTGTTGGCATCCTGTCACCTTCATACACACTGCTGTACCGCTACATGCACTTTCTAGAGAACCAGGTCAAGTAAGTTGATCCTGAAGTTTTAGCCATGTTAAAAATGCTGGGCTGTTTTCAAACACATTTAAACCAATTTTGTTTGTTTGTTTTTTTGCCTTTCCGATTATTACATTTAAACTGTGTTCTGTGTGTTTTCTCACTCAGTCTCTTCTCACACTGACACTTATGATGCCACACTTACTCTTACCTTCCTTCCTCATTTCTATATTTCTTGTCTTCTAATTTATTATATGCTCAAGGACAGGGGTGGTGATATATTTTTCATATTATAAGCTTAATTTAATTTTGATTAATGTATTTTACCATTGGTTGATTCTGTTTGGTTACTGGATGGCTGATTATTGCTCATCAGCTGATAACTTGGCAAAGAAGGCAAACTAGCCATCATTTGAGCTCTTGAGTGACACAACGGAAGAGCATTTGCGAAAATGTCCAAAGATTTAAAGTTTGATTACAGACTATGCCACAGCCATCCATGGCTGTAAATCCAAGAGGACAAAACAATCTCTCTGCTGTCAGCCACAGAGACACTGTACAATGATGTGATGTCTGAGATCACACATGTAGAAGAGGGTGGATAGTACTTTCTTCCAAGTGTATTGCGCTGTGATGGAGCAGTTTTAAAAGCTGGCTGTAGTGGTTGGCTGGCTTCACATGGCACAGAGAAAGCATACTATGGCCTTCACCTTGATTGGTAGCTATTGTATGATAAGAGAGATCTGCCTGGGGGTTGGGAAGTGTTTAAAAACCACTTTGACTTACAAGAATGATTACATATAAGTGCCATGTATTGAATAAGAGTCTGCGCTATGACTGTGATTAAACATGATTAAAATGCATAAAAAAAGACAATATTTTTGTGTTAGCGCAGTTCTGATAAAGTGTAAAAGAATCCAGTATATAATGGATGCAGTCTTATTTTATTTGTGGCATGTGTTCTGGATGTAATCCATTTAGTAGCAATCAGGCAGTGTGCTTTCCTGTGGAGCTTCGCACACCCATGCTATTGCTCTCTTATTCTTGTACTGTATAAGTATTCTCCAGGGCTCTTCAATCCATTCTCACCTCTTATTCTTCAACGTGTATATCTTTACAAACATGGCCAAAAGTACTGAGACAAAAGGGAAATTCAATATTTTAATGAAATTATAAAAATTTTCAAGGAATAAAACTCCGGATAATAAGAATAATTTGTTATATTATGCAAAGAAATGGTGGAACAACAATCAATATTTAGATTTATCATTCTTCAAAACCTGCTGTATCTGGCTGGTTGTAGAGTCAAAAAAGACATGTGCAGTACAACGGTGTCACTTGCTCAATCCATGTCTGCTTGATTGCTTCAAGATGATGAATAGAATTCTTTTTAGACAATTTCACAATTCACTTGAGAGTTCCCTAGTTTTAGCCATTTTTGTGCAGAGGTTGACACCCCAGTCTCAGAGGCTAAATATTTGTTATATAAATTATTAACTAAACCAGTTGAAGCTAATCAGCACAACTCTTCAGCCAGGTAGGCGAGACCAAATTAGTGTTTTGTGCACAGCAAAAACTATAATACATGGCATATATTTTGTTATAATCTTGGCTACCACTGTAGTTATACTTGAGGAAGCGCTATGAAAAATATGACAACTCTTGCTATATTTGACTGCAGGCACCAGCTGCAGTGTCCGGGACAGTACTCACCGCTGGAGGCATTTTATGAGGATAAGAAGGCTGTGCTTCCCCCAGGAGGGAACGGTCTGGTCACGGTCTGCCCCACCAGCACCATGGTGAACCGCTGCATGCATCCAGAAATGAAGGTGGGAACATGTGACTGCTAAAATATTACATTCTTCTCATCTTTATTGCTTTATTATTCTCTTAGTCTGCTTAAGCTATGCATTGCTTTTTGTCCTGAAAATACAACTCAGGGCTTAGATCCAGTTCTGCACTGCCTTCATTAAAAACACTGCTGATTTTTTATATTTTGTAGTGTTGAGTGTTGTTTTTTGCTGAAATGCTGTAGTTCATAACTTTCACATTGCGAAACAGAGACATGTTTTGACAGAACAGGAATTCATCTGTCTGCGGTTTCCCATGAATGCTCTGTCCATATTTATGACCATAACATTATTAAGTCAGGCTGAAAGTCCGTGTCTACATTATGCATTGTCTTTTCAGTAAGATTGGACGGTATTTTGAGTGCCAGATGTCTCATGATTATTTTTCATTCCTGTCAGATTACACATCCTGCTGGCTGCATGTCTCAGTTCATCCGTTTCTTCGGAGAGCAGATCATGGTGCTGTGGAAGTTTGCCTTGTTAAGGAAACGCATTCTCATCTTTTCTCCTCCTCCTGTCGGCGTGGTGTGTTACCGGGGTGAGGCTCGAGCGGTGTTTAACGCAAATTAAGTTAATATGCTAAAGACACAGCGATGTCCATTTATGAGAATTAGGGTTTATAAGTCACAAACATGAAAGTTTTACATTTTAATAAAGTTGACCTGCATTATCATCATTCATCTATATTTAGTTAATAGAAGCTTTTTTAACATTTATTTGCGAGTTAAAATGTTCTTCAATCTGTCTGTAGAAAATAATTTGTATTAATTTTAGGAAAGTTAAATACATAGTTTTTCGATGTCATCTTCTTGCTTTTCAATACACTTTGTCCATCTGCCAACAAGCTTTTGTATTCCCTCATTAAAAAATGTTTTACACTGAACTGCGATGCCAAGAATGCACCACTATCTTCACTTCTTCATCAGAAGTAAATCTTCATCCTTGTAGTGCTGCTTTTAGGGGACCAAAAACGTGAAATTTGATGGAACAAGATCAGGATTATAGTTGCAGAGCGTCAACAGTAGGGATGGGAAATGCTAGGGACCACCCGATACAAAATTATCATGATACCTACTGTAGGTGGCAATTTGATCTGTATTGCGATTATGTAAACATCACAATTTATAAATATCCTGATTTAACATTAGTTGTTTTTTATATTTTGTTAAATTTTTCTGAACAAACGTAACAAATAATTTGCTCTACCACACAGGATGCTGTGCTGCCTGCCAATTACCAATATTATAGGATTTTGAAGAACTGAAATGCACGCACCTAAAAAATCATTTTTTTTTTTTAAGTATCAATTTGGAGTCAGTGTTGAGATCCATGAATTGCCACACATAAGAGTCATGACACATCACTGAATTCATTTTTTCTCTCATCTCTCTTTACTAGTGTTGGCAGAAGTGTGTGGACAGGCATGGTCATGCAAGATCACAACGCCCTTGGATAGCAGTCCTTTAAGTTTAATTCAAAGTTTAGGCTTCAGCTCTTCAATAAGAGTCTCACTGTAACAAGCCATGTTGATTATTGAACCTTTTTCATCATAATGTTCAACTACCAGCCATTGAGAATCCCCGAAAACTGTAAGCATCAAGAAAACTTTCCAGGAAACTCAATTCAATACTCTGCTGTTTACTCTCAGGCTCGTAATGATGAATCCAAGTCTCATCACCAGTAATGATTTCCCTGAAGACACTTTCAACTTAGAGTATTGGTCAAAATTGTGTTTGCAGATATACAAAAAATTTCTTCTATAAATAACGGCACCAGGTACACCCTCAGACAACAGAAAAAGAATCACTTCACATTTTTCTTCTTTCGTGCAGATCACCAGTGCGGCATCCATTTTTGGTCACAATGCAGTTACAAACGGAAACCTCTGATAAGACAGTGTAGCCAACAGAAATTTGTATATTACCCGGAGTGCGGATGCTTTTTGAATCACCTTCATATTAGGGTGGTTCATGGACAATTTTGAATCTTATTATTTCTTTTCAATGGGTTGTGACTTGTGTTGTGCCTTTTCCCGCAGTATACTGCTGTTGTTGCCTTGCTAACGTGTCCATACCTGGCATCGGTGGCTCTGTACCCGAGTTCCGCCCGTTCTTCTATATCAATGTTGCTGACATCACCGCTCTGGAGACGGAATTGTCCTACGTGGCTTGTGAGTACTTCATTGTAAATCGCTGCCGGTGCTTCCGTTTAAAGCAAATATGATGAAATTCTTAGCTGTTACACAACATCTGTATGACTCAAGTCATGAAAAGGCTTGCCCTTATGAATTTTTTTTCCTGGTAGTAGAATAGGAAGGTTTCATAGATCATCTAAAAATGTTTGAAAAGCACATTACTTTTATACAGTAGTTGTTGTGATTGACTTGCTAATGACCCTTTCAGGAAAGTATTAGCATTTTTTCAAGCCTTTTTCTGCTTTCATTGTGTGAGTGTAGGCACTACAGAGAAGATTTTTGAGGAAAAGAAGGAGCTTTACGATGTCTACATTGACAACCAGAATGTGAAGACACACAGAGAAGGCCTGCAGCCTCTGTTGCGAATCAACAACGCTGACAGGGAGAAGTATCGCAAACTCAGTGAACAGAGGTACTGAGATGAAGATTGAGCACTGTAATACAAATACATATCAAACCAATACGAGCCACACTAGACCTAAGGTTCTTACATGCATGAACCCACAGTTATGTACACATTCAGTAGTTCAAAGTAAGTACTTGATTGTTTCTGCCTTACATAAGGGCGTTTCTAATAATTATTTAAGATAAGGACTCCGGCAGTGTAACTAAACATACCACAAAGCACAGTTTCCTCCTTATAATGTAACGATGTGCTTAATCATTAAAGTGAGATAACAATTGTCAGGTTGACATGATGGTGGTGACATCATGGAAATGTCTTCGCAGGCAGTTGTTGCTGTATTCCCAGGAGGTTGATGGAGACTGTACCTCTAGTGAGGAAGACCTCTTTATACTGTAAGTGGCAGATTTGTATTGCTTATTATTATTCTGATGAGCTCCTGTTTTTGTCTTCTCGGGTAAATTGAGACAAAAATCTGTAGCACGCAATTAGGAGTACTGACGTGTCATGCGCTGATACAGAGCAGAAATACAGACTGCCTAGGGTTCCCAGAGGATGGGCAAGGAAAAACTGGAGCACAGCACAACCAGTGCTTACAAGTCTATGTAAATAATTTATACTTGCATTATTATTAGTGCTAAGAATAGTGCTAAGAATATTTGAAAACCTGAGGCTGTCCAAGGGTTGAGCAATTTCTGAGCTTTTGGACGCAATGTGCATAAGCTTTATTGGGAAGTAATTCTGGGGAAAGTAGTTAATAACAAAAACAGATATTTTTTAAATGAACTAAACAAAAGGTAAGACACACCAAAAAAAGTAGCTAGAGATCATATTCTAAATATAGTTCAATAGCTATAGTATTTCCTCTTTATAATTGCTATAAACTAAATATAAAAAATGATACCAATCTCAAGACAAATGTACTGTAATTTCAGTTTGTAATTTTTAAAATTATATTTATTAATTTTGCATCTTCCTGGAAAAATGATTAAAACTAGGAGCAAGACAATTCAAAGCCTGAAATTAACAAATTTACTAAAATGTATGAAATAATTTATTATTTATTGTAAAATGTAGAAAATTATGCATGACGAGTGCATTGCTTGATGTGTGTCCATTCTTAGACTTATACAAATCAATCGCTCTAGAATAGCGTCAGTCTGGACCATTATAGTTAAAACCACCTAGGTTTTAGGTTCCGCTTGAGCGAACAGGGTGCTCTGGGCACTGCGACATGACTCCAAGGCTTGCATAGGTTCTATAGGTGGGGCCACCATGGATCTGACTTGCTCATTTGGATTGCTATCTGGGGAGTTTGGAGGTCGGATCAACAACCTTGAACTTTTTGCCCGCTAAGGCCCAAGCATTGCAGTGCTTATATATATAATATAATATGTAGATATGTCACATGCACATACTGTATGAGCTGTATGGACTGGGTGGATTATATGTATTAAAACCTTTTAGAATATTTTTTTTTATAATAGAATAAATTATTAAATGAATGGCTAGTGGAAAGAAAGACAAAAAGTTTTATTATAATTGTTAGTGTAAACAGCTCTGAGATCCATCTAGCCTGCAGTTTCTATGGTGTACTCTAATCAGAGCTCTAAAGCATTAACTATTCAGTCCTAATAGTTTTCATAGGATGTTGATTAAAAACAAGGATCTGGTTTCTCACTGTGGGCCAATAACCAAATTATTTTGCCAGGTGCAATAATACGGCCCATTAGCATAATTGTATTTTACTCTCATGCTAATTGACCACACATGTTTAAGCCAAAATGTCCAAACAGTCTGTGTGTTCCCCCCTCGCTAGGTTCTTTATGGAGCAGAACAATCGCATCTTTCAGACACTGCTGGAGGTCGCAGGGAGCTCTGATCCCACATTGACTCCTGAGCATGTGCGTGCTATGGGCTTGGACCCACAGGCTGACCGCGGCTTCCTTGTGGATCTGCTGGAGGTCTACGGCATCGACGTCATGCTGGTTATCGACAATCCATGCTGCCCGTAAGGCCAGAGAGGTTTCTCTCTCTTTTCATCTCACTAATCACTAATGCTCTCTCTGGATCCACTAGCCTTGCTTGGCTGGAACTCACTGCCTGACTCCCTGCTTTCCTCTGTTTGTCTTTCTCTTTTTTCTTATTTTTTTTGGGACGGGTGTCTCAGGAGCCAATACTGACCCCTGGCCTCACCGCTGGAGTGAAATGATACTGCCTCTTCAGGCTTTGATACACTGCTGCCTTCACATCCGCAACGTCTGTCTGCTTTATGTATGTTTGTGTTTGTGTGTGTGCGTGGGTGTGTGGGCTCATGTGTGTTTTCTTCAGTACCTTGACAGCTACCTGTGGGTTTCTTTTCCAGCTGCGTCTACTCTCACATCCTGAAAAGTGACAAAACTGATCTCTGTGCCTCTTTGTTACTGCTTGTTTTGTGGACCTCAATTGTGACTCTTTTCTTCTAGCCAGTGCTGTTTTGGAGACCTGATGTAATGGCACTGTCTCGGTCTCCAGTGCACTTCATCTGAGCCTCACAGACTTAAACTAAAGCAATGGAGACACTTTCATCCTTGTGTTCGTCTGGTTTTCTGTCTGGTGAAGAAAGGTAACTGAAAAGCAGTGACCCACTACGTTGTTATATATTTAACGGTTTTTGCAGTTTTGAATGGTACCAAACTGGAACCATTTTCTTGAACCACATTTCCAGTATTTATGAAGCTAACTCCACATCAATTCAGTTTGATCGTGTTGGTGTCTGTCTCTCTCTCTCTGTCTGATTTCTTTTGTCAGCATTTATGCCTGTAGCTAATGACTGGATCAGTGTTGTTGACAAAGGGAACAATTGAAATACTATGATTAGTGCTAATGAATCCTTTAAGAATCCATCAGGTAATGTTCTGGTCAACAGAAGGATGATGGGTCTGGAATGTAACTTCATAATTCATGTTCACTGATCATGGTCAATAATCATGGACCACATTGGATTTGCCACAAATTCTGTTGATTTTGAATCACTGTATTTTTTTAGAGCAGGGCCGGACAACCTGCAGCCTCAGAAGGTGCCTGCTGGTTATTTACGCCAGATTAGATCTGTTTTTAAAGTAGCATCAGTTTTGGCCCACTAAATAAATGAAATTTACATGCTGTGTTTCTGCCCTTGGTTTTCAATGTCGCATTGTATTTCAACACACCGGGTGTCCCTGCTCTAGAGGTAAAAGACCAGTCACTGATTTTGACTGCCTTTAATATGATTATTATAATTTGAATGTACTATAATATGAATACAGTAGGTGCAAATGTTAATGACATAGACACGGAGAGGCGTAAATGTGCAGAATTGACCACATTCCTGATTTTTTGTTATCGGTTGCAAGTTGTATATGTTTGCTGCACAGCTGGGAAACACTGACTTGGTTTATATCTGTTTGTGATGTTTATTTTTTTGTTTGTTTTTTTCAAAGACAAAAAAATATGAATGTGATTCTGTCAGTGAATGCTGTATTGTTCATTAACTTTGATTTATGTGTAAAATGTATTTGCAATGAGCAATAGTTGACTTAATTGTTTTCAACAGAACTAGATCTCATGGTCATACTGGCAAAGTCAGCTGCTGCTCCCTAAAAGAATTTATTCTTACAGCACTGCGGAAAAAGATTACATTTAGTTTGTGCTACATTAACTGTAGTCTATGGCTTGGATATAGAAGATGAGTTCGCCCCTAAGTACAAGTACAGTATCACTCAACACTGTATATGTCTGTAAGGTTGAGAAGGCTTTAGCTCGCTAACAGAAACAGCCTGTTGTGTTTAGGACCTGTGGAACTTTGTAGGCAACCAACCCTATTGTCTTACTGCTACTGTAGCAGTCAAGATATGTGTTCGATCTGAATACCAAACTATTGTTTTAAATGTTTACTGCAAATAGTAACATCTTATTTCTGTAAATGAGTGCAGGCGCTCGTTGTTTGACTGGGATACAAAAATGCTGTTACTGTTAAAAGGATAGTCTGGGTTTTTTCAAGTCTTCTTTAAATCAAAATTGAGGTACACATACAGTACTAGTCAAAAGTTTGGATTTATTTTCTACATTCTAAAACAATACTGGATTTTAAAAAAATTGAATAACACATATGGCATTAGGTAATAAAGTAACAAAATCAATTGTTATATTAAGACACGAACTTGTGTTACAGTTCTGTGAAGTTCAACACTTCTTGTCAAGTGCATTTGCAAACCCCATTGAGCACCATGATGAAACTGGCTCTCATAAAGACCATCCCAGGAAAGCAAGACCAAAACTTAACTCTGCTGCAGAGGAGAAGTTCATGTCAAATTACCAGCCTCAAAAATCACCAATTAATAGGAACTCAGTATTAAAATTGGCGGCACAGTGGTGTAGTGGTTAGCACTGTCGCCTTGCACCTCCAGGATCCGGGTTCGATTCCCGTCTCTGTGTGCATGGAGTTTGCATGTGCTTGGTGGGTTTCCTCCCACAGTCCAAAGACATGTCATTGGCATTCCCAAATTGGGTGTAGTGTGTGTGTGTATAGGCTCCAGGCCCCCCACGACCCTGAATACAGGATTAAGTGGTATAGATGATGAGTGAGTCAATGAATGGAGGCTGTTCAAAGGAAATTATTTCATATTTTGGACGTCTTCAACATTGTTGTACAATGTGGAAAGAAATAAAAATCAGGAAAGAGCATGGAATTAGATGATGGGTCCAAACTTTTGACTTATTGTGTAAGTACATTACCATAGGTCTTGGTCCTTATACGTTTTCCTGCTCTGAACACTGACCATGACATATGTCACCTGGAACACAAGTACAATGTAAGTAATCAGGGACAAACTCCACAACCTTCGTTCTGTGAAAAAGTTCAGTTTCTACATTCCCTCTGATCTAGTTCTAGCTAGCCGTACTGCTACTACTGGGTATAGAAACGGGTTCAGTTTGTACTACATACACTGTAACTTTGAAGTATTAGCTCAGGAGGACTGCAGATCCTGAACCTAGGAATGCATTTGTTCACACGGAATGAGGATTTTGCAATTTGGCCCCAATTACTTAAGACTGGTTTAAAGTGACAAACGTTTGGTTTAAACTATTGTAATGTACTTATATTCACATCAATATTGATTTAAGACCTACTTAAAGAAAATGTACCTATCATTTTAATGGTAAAATTTATTTCATTTAAATTAACAATATATAATGTGTTGTACATGTCCATAGAAATTATAAGACAAGAATTGCTGATGTGAATTTTTCAAAGTATCTCATAAACTACCTATTCTTTTCCTTTTAATATTTTATAAACAATATTGACTTAGCTCTCTGTGTTGGAGAAAATGTACAGTAATGATTGTGTTTGAACGCTTAAACAAATAGGTGTTGACTAAGCATTAAAATGTCATTAACGCATACACGGCTCAATTTAGCTGATGTCTGCACTCATTTAACACTTTTCTCATTATGTTAAACACTGTAACTGCATGTGTATCTTGGCCCAGATCCACTGGCTCTTTTTACTGCCATCTTGAAATAAACTCTCTTTACTGATTGTGATAGTGTGTGCTTTCAAAGCTTGAAATGAATGATTCCCCCATTATTATTATTATTATTTTGGTGGTAATTTCAAATAAACAGGAAGTGAAGTTCTTGTTTGTGCACGACCATCTCTGCATAATTGCTGCAGAATCTCTTTTGTAGCAAAAAAACTCAGTTTGTGACAGATGGAGGTTGTAATACATTTAAAAGCTTGCAGCAGAACAATGCTATTAGAGCACTTCTACAGTATAACACTGGAAACATTTACCTACAAACACACTTTATCCTGCTCTGTTTATTACATAGCTTATTTCTTTCTTTCATAATTAACAATTAAATTCTAAATACATAATAAGAAATAAGTCAGGTAATGTTTTGTAGGTAACTTTTATCAGATATAATGAGTCATACAATTCTTGTTATTTATGTCTGGTCATTGGTCCACATATAAACGACACAGTTTGTTAGATGCCATATTAATGGAGCTGAAATGTACTGCATTCTCTTCCTTCCTTCCTTCCATGACGTTCATATTGAGTGAAAAAACAAGTATTTCTCGTTCTGTGTCCTGGTATTACGTTACACGTTCTGCAGCGCACTGATTAACTGGGCTTGAAGACATTTGTTTTCTCTTACATACATTAGTCATTCCTTTTAGAAATGAAATCCACAGGAAAATATTCAACCATCAAAACACAGATGACACCAACATGACAATAGAATGTGATATTGCTCTGATGCTTTGTACTTAGCACCCAGCCAGAATAAGTTTGTGATAGATTGGTAAAAGTCCAATAAATTAGATTAGCGCTCAGAACCTTTTTTTCACTGCAGCATGTTGGTTAGTTCATCTGTGCCAGCTGGTCTCTGCGTTCAGAGCTGCAAAAGAACCTCAGTTTCCTTGGCAAAAGCTTCACTTCCACTGGCATTGCCTCAAACGCTTCGTTGTCAACATCAAAAAACCCAGCGCCCTCCTGTGGGCAGAAACATAAAAAACAAGGAACAGATTTAGTTAAATGTCCAGAGCAGCACTCTGCTTATATACAGGCAATGAGGGTAAAAGTAAGGAACAAAACACAATGCTGTTATAGGGAAATGATCAACAACAGGTTGGAGTGATGCAAAATTATCATGTAAGATGATTTTGTTTTCCCCCCTGTAAGAACATGTTGCAAATTTTTCTTTTTACCACAGGGATTTGTCAACAGTTACAGAATCATTAATTTAAGAATGACATGTATTTTCCTGTTTCTATTTGCAGTTAATGTTAAAAACTTGTTTCACAGGTGTTCCTTATGTTATAGCAGCTATTAATAGTTAGATATCAAACAAGGCATAGGCTGGAGGTAATCACAGCCATGTGTCACAGCCCTTGCTTTTATACAAAAGTTTAATTAATATATAGATAGATCCAGATAGATAGATAGATAGATAGATAGATAGATAGATAGATAGGGGTTCATACTCTATGTTAAGTCAAAAGTTTTATTCTGGAAAACATGCATCATTCATCATTATTCTGAAGAGATCGTTAACTTCACTTTAATAATGGTTTGAGTGGGACTGCTGCTAGAGGAACTCGACTCAAAGTAATAATTACAATTTTCAACGCGTTTCATAAAATATAAATCCTCACCTGGGGTAAATTGAGCCGACATACACTTGCCTCGACTTGAAAGGCCTTCTCTGTGTACTCAAATGGGTTTTCAGCTTTTTTAGTCCTGTACACAATGAAACAAGTCATTATACATCCTCCTCTCAATAATTAACTCTGATACTAGAGTTCTCTTACTGCAAGGTAAAATAACATAAAATAAATACCCTTCTGTGATGAACTGTCCAACTGGAAGCACGTCTGGTTCTACAGAGAGCACCAAGGAGTCATCTGTCCTCTGCAGGAGACATACAGGCAATGATTCTGTGCCCTTGATGTACAGCAAGGTCTGACTCCATTAGTCACAACTTTTTTGAGTTATAACAAAACAACAGAGATGCCAGTGTAGCTAACAAGAAAATCCCTAGCACATGTCTGTGGTCGAGACAGCTCCATGCTAGCAGCATAGATGACAAACAGCATTTCTGGAGACCAGATCCCACAGCTCTAACTTCATGTTTTCCACTGATTCATAAAACCGATGGATCCAATTCCACCAGAAGTCGATACAAAGCAAAACTTAACTGGTAACAGGAGCAAATTCATCATTCACTTTCCATGTCCTTTGCCCTTCATTTAATTTCATTACATTTACTCTGACCATTGCTGCACTTTTAAGGTCCTTCCGCTATCACAGGTAAAGCAGGTGTACTGTGGGTACCTTCATATATTTGTTTTTTGTCAAACTACATACCTCAAGATTACAGTATTTCAGTTTTAACAATGCATAGTAATTGATTAGATTTCAGCCATTACAAAAAAAAAATTACAGCATGCTATGAGAACACACAGCAATAAAAAAAGAAATCAAAATGTGTGTAAACAGCAATATCAGAGCCAGAGCTTGTGCAGTTATTACAGCCAAAGAGGCAGCGTGTCTGACTCTGATCTGGACCATATTAGTGATGGATGTTCACATGCTGATATTATCTGATTTAAGGTAGCTCACTGACTAGGTCAAAGTACATCTCTATTAATTTGTAAAATGCAAAAATGTAGCTGTATAAGTTTTACACTCTTAAGAAAAAAATTAATAAATCTAGATAAAGACAATTCCTTGAGAAATTGTGAAGTAGGGGTTCGATGGCACACCGCATTTCCCAGGGAAAAATTGTGCAAATGGCTTGTTTTTAGCCCAAAGAGATACCTAGCATAAACATCAAAGGCAACAGAACTCCTGTGTATTTAACTTACATCAGAGAAACTGTAGGTGCTTGATCTTTGGTTCTTTGATTGAGAGAGAAGCCTTTAAAATGTTGGATGTCAAGTTTCATGTGTTTCTCAAAAATTGAGAGCAGGATGGCAGTTTTCTTTCAGTGATGAAAAAGCATTTTGTCTGTCCAGTTAAACAACCCCATTATAGTCTATGGAGTGATATTTGCATTGATTTCAGGGCCTTTTTTATAGGAGTGATTTTTTGTCAAGTCCTTCAAGAGAAAAGTGTTTAGATATATATATTTTTTTTCTTCCCCGGGAGTATTTTCATTCCAAGTTTCATGGGATGGTGTGCAAAATTTAGAATGATATGGTTACCCAGTCTACAGCTACTATAAGCTCACTTTGTTCTCTCAGGTTGGTTTGATAGTTATAATAACAGTACAACGATCTTGTTTAGACATCAAAACAAGCAGTGTGTCAAAACCTGCATAGGACTCAAAGATTAGGGCTCAATGTTACACTACATTTACAGTTTTTTAGTATGTTAGTATTTGTTTTTGTTTTTTTTGAGGGTGTTAGAACAGTTTACAGTAGAACAAGAATTGATGCTGCATCATTTCGCCAAGTGTCAAATGTGTTCCAAGGTGTTGGAAATATAGGTACATATTCACAAAGTTAAGCTTCCATGTTGAAAACTGTTGATCAGCATGGCTTATTAAATAAATAAAAAAAATACAGACTAATATCAGCGTCATATGAAGCAACATAAAATACAGAACAGAAAATAATGTAAAAACAACAGAGAAATTATTTGCTGCTCTGTAATAAAATTGACGTATGTAATGTGTCACATTTCATAAGATGGGAGTCAGCCACTAGAGGGTCTCACAGACATTTCAGCTTTACTTTTTGTAATCTTTATACAGTCACTGGCATCAAATGCATTAAATGTATTGATTCTAAATAAAATCAAATATCTGTCATGTGACCATCTGAACAAATGAATATGAAATGTTTTTTTTAATAGCTGGCTTACTCTTTTCACTGGATTCCTGTTGTGTGTGCTGATTGTGAGCTCCAGTGTAGAGATTTGTTTATCCTCCCAGGGCTCTGGTTCTGCCTCTACCTGCGGCACTGAACACACACACACACACACACACACACACACACAATGCATTGAGACATCAGCTATTAAAACCTGCATCAAAAGCAATTTTCCTCAGATACACATCAATAGTACCTTCTACAGGAGGTGTCCAGTAGTTTTTAAGTCTCCGATAGATGCGATAGAGGAGACTGGGTCTCACAGGCTTCACATCAGGCAGGTCTGGGGGTCGAGGGATGGGAGGCAGGTATGAGACCGAAGCATGATGCATCTGTGGCCATTCCTAAGACATAGAAACCAACTTGGTTGATTTAGCTTTGAAAATCCATAAATCTAAAACACAAATGGAATGCAATACTTACCCTTAGTGTACTAAACCAATGTGCTGCCCTTGTTTTTAATGGTCCAAGATACCAATATCTGAAAGGCAGAGAAAGAAGTGCTCATTTAAATGTAAAAATATATACACAGCATGAGTATATGTAAAATTCATACAATTATATATAAATGCATTTGTTAAATAACACATACAATTATATATGAATGCATTTGTTAAATAACAAATGCATTCATATATAATTGTCGTTAAAGTCAAATCAGGACTTTGAAATTTCTCATAAATGAAGGTATAAAATCGATTGATATTTACAAAAGACGGTGATAAGATTCATTCATCCATGATTCATACATTCGTCTACTGCAGTCGTTCCCGTAAACATTTAACGAGTTAAACGCCTTGAAAATCGACACATAACCTGTCGACAACTTGCAGAAAAAACACATCTGTCTATGGAAACTGTAGACACGATCATTCAAGAGCACCACTTGCACATTATAGGAACTCGGTTGGTCCCAGTTTGACTTAAACGGCCCTCGTAGTTTCCCGTTTTGAAGACGACTCACTTGCTAATGGATGCTGCAACATCTCGGAAGGAACCCCAACGCAAACTTAAGAGAGCAAAGACAGGCTGCTCCTTCTCACTCTGAAAGCAAAATGCAAACCACAAAATTAGTCATTGTGCTCAGAAATGACGCACACAGCAACAGAGTAATTATGCTTTACCTTTATCTGAAGCACATCTAGTGGCACCGTCTCACCTTTCAGAATAGCCAGAGTTGCTGAAGTGATGTGCCTGAAATTCACAACAAATTACATCCTGCCCAGACATACAAGTCGTATCATATAGATACGCGAATAAAAGATAAGTAAATACTAGATAAATTACCCAATAACAAAAACAGTACAAAAAGAAAGTTTAATAAGAGTACTTACTTTACTTTGTCATCAGTAACTATATGCAGACTTTGGCTCAAAGAGTTCTGAAAGCCCAGCGGAATGAAGCCAATGGGAGTTTTACTGAATGGATCCTGGGATTAAAATATAGCACACATTCAAATGAATCAGTAAACACTTACGAACACATAGAATCCACCACTTTTTAATAAACATTCCTGTGACGTTTTTAATGGAGAAGGTTGTTTATCGATCATTTAATGAATTTGCGTGTTAATGAACTCATAAAACAAACCAAAAAAAAAAACAGATCATCTCAAATTTCTGTGCATATTTTGGTGTATGTCAATCAGTTATGTGACCCATCTCATCAAATCATGTATGAAGTCGTATTTTAGGAGAATTAAGTCCTGTGTCTTTTCAGATTCCTGGTTCAATAAGCTCAGTTTCGTTACCAAGATTATTATTGTATTATGTCCGGTTGCCGATATATATTTTATATTTAAATGAGGACTGTGTGTACTAAGAGGGAACCCTCAGATTCATTTTAACAACAGGGTTTGCCTGATATGACTAAACACAACTTTGCCTGGAGCATGTTTTATAGCCCAAAAAAAATTGCAAAAAAAAAAATCACAACTAGAACAACAAGCTTGGATAGTGCTCATTAAAGTGCTTTACAACAATGCTTAGGATTAAAACTTCACACTTCTGTTGAAGGATCACCAGGGTACGATGTTTATCAACTGTTTTTTGGACCAAATTTAATTTGATAACGTTTCACCTACTGCACTCTATTGGCCATGGCAAAAACACTAACCTGTGTGACTTACTTGATATGACGGGTTATAGTGACATTTATAAAAGCTAAAGCTCACAAAGTGCTAAAAACAAGGAAATGATGACTACATTTTCTAAATCTTATAGTAACACTGCATAGTTACCATAAGCACAAACTGTTCTTTCTTTTACATGGAGCCATTTACTCTATATCAGGGGTGTCAATCTCCGTTCCTGAAAGGCCGCAGACCCGCAGGGTTTTGTCCCACCCTCGAGGACCTGCAGAGTTTAGCATCAACCATAATTAAAAACACCTGATCCACCTAATCAAATCATTAAGACTTATTTGAAAACTACATGGCATATATGTTGGAGCAGGGTTAGAACAAAATCCTGCGGGTCTGCGGCCCTTCAGGAACGGAGTTTGACACCCCTGCTCTATACTGTCCTAATAGCTAGTCTGTGTGTGTGTTCCTTTTTGGATATTAAGTTATTAGGATGAAACATTTTAACTCATGACATTTACACAAACTCTAACTCCTATGTTTAAAAAAAATTATTTACATTTTCAGGAATATCACAGTGAATCTGACAAATCTCAGTTGTATGACAATTAAAGGTCTAAATTAAAGATCCATCTACTATGCACAGACATAATTTATATATTTAAAAAAAAACTCTCTCATACTAACAAAGACAATGACAGTAAACAGGACACATGTTCTGCCTGCAAGATCATTCACATGCTTCCTTTAAGTACTATTTCCCAAAATACTCCTACATAAACATGGGTGGTTTCATCACAGCACAAACCTCATCAGCTCTGCGCAGCAAGCCAGTTATCACCTGAACCAAACAAAAGACATTGAAACAGATGTAAGTGCTGCAAGAGCTTATGCTGGCAAAATGTTCAAAATCTTTCCAGATTTTAAACACTTTATAGTTTTACCTCCTGCAGGGTTCCATCACCGCCCGCAACAATCAACATGTCAGTCTCTTCCATCAGATCCATGAGCTTTTTGGCCTGCCCTTCATAATCTGTCTATAGAAAGTTCAAAGCATCATCATTATCATCTATAAAAACAACTTAATAGTCCTACTGTACCAACTACAAAAGTATAATACCTTTATAACCTTAACCTCAATGCCAGCAAGATGTAGAATAGGGGCTGCATTCTTTTCAAACAGACTGTTAGCTTTTCTGTGAAAAACATGCAAGAATTTAAATAAATCAATCACTATGATAAGTGGGAGTTTGACTGGCAAGATAAGCTCACCCTTTGCAGGCTGCAGGATTCAGGATTACTGTTGCTTTCTTCAGTGATTCCTGAGGGCCAATTAGTTTCTGGCCAAATTCCTGTTTATAAACCAGATTAACATCACAATATACCTGGTGTTTTACAACGTCAACACTGCAATAACTCTACTAATATCACTAACCTTCAGTTAGGAGTGGTTCATATAATATACATACTAATCAATCGATAATTCATTCTTAAATTCAACTCCAAACACTGTTTTATCTTGTCAGGGTCACAGTAATCAGGAGACGTATCTGAAACAGTGCACATCAGGGGGATGGAGTACCAATCCATCACGAAGCACAAGACTTCACAGACTAAATCACATCTAGTAGGTTTTTAGAGCAACCAATCACTTAAAAAAAAAAACAGCAGTTTTTTCCCCATAATCCTTTATTTTCCAATTATTAATATATGCACTAAATACAGTATATTCCTTTTGAATATTATTATTATATTATATTAACATAATAATTATTATAATGTATCATTATAATATATTATATGTTATTATTATCTTTATTCCTTTTGTGCAGGAACATTATTTTGCTTTTGGATCATATCTGTTCTATACCTTGATAGTTAACCAAAAATAAATGGCACTGTCGCTGCTTCATTACTTCAGAGACCTTGGTATACTCCTAAACTGAGGTTTTTTCTATTTAAAGTTTTATACATTTTCATTGTGTCTGTATATGCTTCCTCTTAGCTCTAGAAAAACACGCCGTTAAATACAATGGTGTCTCTAAATTTCATGTGGGTGGTAAATTGTGTGCCTTATGATGAACTCGCATCTAATACAGGGTGTGTCCTTACCACACAGCACACAATTAATCCACTGCAAACCTGACCATGATAAAGCAGCTACAGAATATGAAAGAATGACTATATTACATATATTGTTTGGGGGTTATTTTGGTATGTCCACATGCCAAACAGCACATCAGGCAACGGATACTCTCCACCTTGGAGATATATCTATTGTTTCTATGACAGTTACTTAAGGGGTCGAGCTGCCAGCTTGATGCCAGACTGTAATTCACACACACTATGGGCAATTTGCAAATGCCAATTAGGCTAAGTTGGATATTTTTGGACTGTGAAAGGAAACACACCAATGCAAACTCCATGCACACAAACTCTGAAACGGGAATCGAACCCCTGACGCTGGAGGTGCAAGGTGACAGTGCTAACCACAAAGCCACTGTGTCATCATAAGGATTCTGCATTATTCTCCACACTGAGTGAGAAATTTCTGATATTAACTTACCCTCGCCTCCTGACATGCCTCTCGTCGCAGTACACTGTCACTGTTAAAAAGAAACATTTTTAAAAAATCTTGGAGACCTTCAACTATAAAAAGTAAAACATTCCTAAAAATATATGAAGAGTCCTGTGTCCCTTAATAGAGCATAATAATTAAATATTAGAATAATAACATAACCTCTTATTCCATTATACTCCATGTTGTATTATTTATATTGATTATACTGGAAAAATGAGTATATTTTGAAGAATGGAATGTGCCATCAGGATTAAAGAGCTACTAACCAGTGCTTTCCGTACATCCAGTGTCCACCATAGGACAGGACACATACTGCAAAAGTCGATTTTTTCCAATGATTTCGTAAAGTCCTTAACACTTTCACAACTCGGGCCATTGTTCCGTGGAAATCACTATCTAGCTACATAAAGGTACAATATTATCAGAACACTGAGTGTTCAATAAAACGCTACAGTATAGCTGCACAGGGACGATATTTCTACATCAAGTTTGACATTTTTCAGAAAGCATGATGACCGGTGTACCACGAAATCCTGTCCCCTCCAAAAAAAAAAAAAGGGAAAACGTGCCAACAATGACCGTTCCCCTTTCCTGAAAACAGCGTTGACAAGGAAACGTTGCCTTACTCTGATAATAAAATTCACCAAAATAATGTTATATGGTTGTGGTTTGTTTAAACTAAAAAGTATAAACTGAAATATGTAAAGAATATAATAATTAATATAACAGAGGCGTGGGTAGATCGGTCTGAATTCGGCGACGTACCGATTCTGACATGCGCAATGGTGAAAGCAGACAGGATTCGATTCCAGAAAAGGTTGATGCGAGACGACTCACTCGAGTTTGATTCACTCGAGTCGATTCCACACATGAATTTTATCGAGTGACAAAATAAACCAGGTTGGTGGTTTTGTAAAACGAACAATACAGTGCTAGTTAAAGGTACAATGCACTATTATAATTTATGTAACGTATAACAAATTACAAACGATTCTGGCATTTATTTAACTCGTCTAATGTTCATAGGACACCATGTGATAGCCGATAATGTATAACAACATAATTCATTAAACAAATAATTAAAAGAATTATAGGAAAGGGCACTAAAAAAATCAGACCAGAATTAATAAACAGTGGTTTAGTTCTACAATATAATGCTATGCTGTTCTCAAAGCTTCGGAATCGACTCGCCTGCACTCGGGGATCTGAATCTTTCTGGAGAGTCGACTCCTTCTCCTAACGAAAGTGACTGCAGCGATGTTGAGTTGCAGGCGAAGATAAAGTAGGCATGTATGTGTCTAGTCGTATACAATAATTATACTAACAATCCATAGAATTTTTTATTTACTTCTGGACGTGTCGACTATATAAAATAGGTGAGTTAGCTTCTATCTCTTTTTCTTGTGTTTTTGTTATTTAACGTTACTTTAATTTGAATTTAACTTTGCTAGCTCGCTAATCTTATAGAATGATGAGGGAAACGTTGCAGTTATCAATTCCAGTCTCAGGTATCTCTATGTTGTTGTTGTTTTTGTTGTTTAATTTGATTATGCCCTCGTGATGTCTGTGTGTCAGAGTCACAGAAATGGAGGTTGAGAGTTTCGTTTCCAGGACGCTTGAGCTCTTGCAGGAGGAGAGAGAAGCTGAGATAGAAGAAACGAGGTAATCCAAACAGTGTTGTGAAGAGCTGTTTCTATAGCAGGGTGTTATTTCTAACAAAGTTCATGTGATACAGAAAATTATTAAGAAATTATTGTTGGTGTTTCTGTGTTACTTTATTGTCAGGGCATGGCAGAAGAATCTCTCACTAAAAGATCTACAGCAGAAAGGAGTTTGCTTGCTGAAAATTCAGATTGCAAGCCAGAGGACAGGAATGCACGGCAGACTTTTGGTGTCATTTGAGCCACGGAAAAGTACCAGCCCTTCAGGTCTTCCCAGTCACAGTTTTGGACCTGGTGAGTTTTTTTTTTTTAACAATGTTTTCATGAGGAATTTACTGTGAGTTGTGACTTTTTCTAATTCTAACTACAGTAGAAAGACCTTAGTACAGTGTTTTCAGACTTTCGACTCGACATAATCGAAGATGACTTGTGACTAGACTGTTGCTTTTGGCTCTGGGGCCCTTGAGTTGGAAAGGCTTTAAAAAAAAAAATATATATATATATATATATATATACATACACATATACGTGTGTGTGTATACACCCACTCACAAAAGTACACACCTCTAATTTCAGCAATAATTTTATTGTATCTTCTCAAAGGACAATACTATAGAAATGTAAGTTGAGTACAGTTTGTATAAGAGTATAGATTTACTGTCCTCAGAAAATAACTCAATCTACACCCATTATTGTCATAATAGCCATAACAGCTGTACATCTTTAACCATGAAAAGTCACATGCCCTATTTATCAAGTCCATGTGTTAGTCAGTGGCCAAGTGGCCAGTTATTTTGACAAAGTCTGCATGTTGAGTTATTGTTAGAGGACAGTAAATCTGTACTGCTATACAAGCTGCACATTGACTCTCTAAAGTATATAAAATTTTCATGTCTATAGTATTGTCCATTGAGAACATATAATAAAGTGGTGGCTGAAATGTTAAGGGTGTACTCACTTTTTTTGAGATACTGTATATATAAAAAACAACAGGACAATAATAAGGCAAACACAAACAAACAAACAAACAAAAAACAGTACAATTACAACATACGACTACAATATAAGAGGGAAAGGAAGACGTGCTAAATGTGAATTTTGTTGAAAATATCAGTAATCAGACCGTTTAAAGAAATGCAAACATAATTGAAAAACATAATTGGCCACTAAATGGAATACGATTACAACCCAAAGTGATGCTTAAACTGAACCCAGATTTTAAGTGAACTTTTTAACAATTACATTTGAACATACAATTGTATGTTCAAACAATTGTACACGCCAATTAGCCTACAGCATGTGTTTGGATTGTAGGAGGAACCCCACCAGGCACTTGGAAAACATGCAAACTCCCCAGACATAGACTGTAGGCGAGATCTGAGGTGCGAGGCAACAGTGCTACCACTAACTAAGCCAGTTTCTATCAGATGCACATCTTGTTTGGCATTTGCTAAGCAAATTCTAAAGCAAAATCTCATTGACCTGAGAAATATGGGTACATGCATTGAAAACAGTCTACACCTCATCTCATTTGAAACTGAAATATTATGTTATTTAGTCACAGTTTTACAGTATATCTGTCTAAGACAGAAAAAAAATATTTCCATTGAGGTATATGTTTGTCTAGAAAGTGATAAAGACTAAAGTCGGCATGATTTCTGTAAATTCACAATACTTATCACTCTGGTCTCAAATTTGGTAAAGAGCATATTGTGTCTTGTTTAGAATTCTACTTCACTTCAGGACTGGTAACTTGACTTGGAGCTGCCAAAAGTGTAAATTACAAAAGAATGTCTTTGTCCCTTGTCTGTTTATTAGTTCTCCATTGCAGTAGATCAGCACAATCTCAGCAGCTGCTAATAGAAGTCGGCAAGGGGGCTGATAGCGTATCATGAAACCAGATAGCTAGCTAAAGGTAGGATAAGCAGGGTCATTGCTAAGTGCTTAACTTAAAGTTCAAGACGAGCACTTAGTATCAGTAGATGTCTAGTGCTGACATACTGAAACCAAGTCTATTACTGCATTTACAAATTTCTTTAATGTATACCAGATATCACTGGTGTGATGGAGACATGCTTAAAGACACCTATGATGTCTGTCATCATTAAACAAAATCATAAAACGTAAATGGCATAAATGAGGAAAATGTAAACTATGACACTAATCCAGGATTTCAAGCCAGGATCAGTCCGTAGACCAATATTCATTGTTTCATCCCTTAAAAGTTAGCATATTTATTATATTTAAGACCTGTAATCAGTACGTACCTGTAATGCTAAAGCTACCTAAATTGTATGACGTGTATAACTGGTTTGTTTGGTCTTGTTCCAGGTGACATTGTGGGTCTTTACGAATCGGAAGGATGCAGCCAGCCTAATCAGCTTTCCTCAGGTGTAGTGACCCGTGTGACGCAGACATCAATAACCGTTGCTTTTGATGAAACACATGATGGCCTCAACCTGGAAAGTGATGCACTGTACAATATTATGAAGCTTGCAAATGATGTAACTTATAAACGATTGACTCAGTAAGTTTTTATTATTATTAATTAATTAATTTATTTATTTTGCCCATACTTGGTTTTATCAGTGCTTTCATTCTGCCACTGAGAGTCACATTCTGATAAATGAAGATCATTTTCATGTTTGTTTGCAGTGCTTTAAACTCTTTGAATGGGTACAGAAATGGTCCTGCTGCCCATCTAATTAGTGTCCTTTTTGGATACTCTGAGCCTGGAACGTTGTCACAGCAAAGTAAGCCTACATCTAAATCTGAAAAGATTTTAAACAGTAATTGTGGCTCAAACTATGCATAAACTAAATTTCTCTTTTGACTTGCTTGCTCAGATGCTTTAGAGTGGGTGAATAATGGATTAGATGGTTCTCAGCAGGAAGCTGTTTTGTTTGCACTGTCCCAGAAAGACGTTGCTATCATACACGGACCACCAGGGACGGGGAAAACCACAACGGTGGTTGAAGTTATTCTACAGGCTGTAAAACAAGGCCAGAAGGTACAATTAAAAAATTCTACAGGTTCTGGTCAGTCATTAAGAATGGTCTACTTAACAGATTTATTGTAAAAATAGATGAAAGAGTAAACACATCACTGTAAATGTTATATACACTATGACTATATCCCAGAAAAATAGAATCTCATGGAAAAGCCCCCATATCACAGTATTCTTGGCTCATTACACATAAAGTGAAATATTTCAAGGTTTTTTGTTTTAATGTTGATCACTATGGCTTACCACTAAAAGCAAAACTCCAGTATCTAAATGTTAGAATATTTGATTTTGGACATTACTGTTCGTACAGTATAAATGCAGTGTATCTCTCGGTCTAGTTCAGTACACGAAACCATAAGCACTTGAATGGAAAGCTGACTCGAAGGGAAACATGTGGTAGGAAAAGGAACATAACAGGGATGACTGCAGCCTTAAGGAGATTGTCAAGCGCAGCCATTACAGGAACTTGGGGGGGAGGATGGAGGCTGAAGTCAGTGCATCAAGAACCACCACACACAGATGTCTTCAGGAAATGGGCTACAACCGTTGCATTCCTAGTATCAAGCCAGTATCCTAGGATCAATTTCTTATTATGAGTAATCTTAAGAAATATTCCAATATTTTGAGATAATGGACATTGGAATTTCATATTATGTACAGCTGTACAAAAAAAAAAGAATGGGTTAATTATTTTGATGGAAATCCCTCCAGGTTTTGTGCTGTGCGCCATCCAATGTGGCAGTGGATAATCTGGTGGAGCGCCTGGCTAAGAACAAGGCTAAGGTCCTGCGTCTGGGACATCCAGCACGTCTACTCGAGTCAATCCAGAAGCATTCACTGGATGCAGTGCTTGCACAGAGCGACAACACCAACATCATTGCGGATGTCCGGAAAGACATCGATAAAGCATTTGTAAGCGTTTATTTTTTCTCAACAATGTTTACACAAGGTTTACACAACATTCTGTCCTAGAATTCTGTCCAATATGCAGTGATTTAACTACATTAATATTTTGAGACAGATTATAAATGTAATTAAATGCTTTGTATTAATTAATAATAATCTATTGATTTAATTCATAATCATTAATTAAATTAATGCCATGGTTATAGAGTCAGATCAAGAAAGCGCGCGACAAAGGACAGAAAAGCACCCTAAGGCGAGAAATAGGAGAGCTTCGAAAGGAACTGAGGAGCAGGGAGGAGATGGCCATCACCCAAATCCTGAAAAGGGCCAGTGTTATTCTAGCAACCAACACTGGTCAGTAGTGGTGTACTATTGAATAAATCCACAAGGGGTGTTCAAGTCAAACAGGTACTTTTGATTGTGCTGAATACCAGGACACAGACATGAGAGTAAAAACTACCTTTATTTCTCTATATAAACCCCTACTACACCAATGCACTTATCCCAGTGTTACACTATGGCAATAAGGATCAGCTCAGTTCCACTTGCTGATTGTTCAAGAAAACAGCAGCATGGGCTCCAAGGCACCTTAGACAGGATTGTTATTCACGTTCAAATGTTTAACCTCGGCTAAGAGTCTCATCACCGTAGTGTGCTTAAAATCTCCTGTAAATGTAAATCGGTTTTACACCTTCATTCAGGAGAAATTTCATCACAAGTCCCAGTTTATTTTGTGAAGTCCCAGTTTAATTTGAACACCCCTTGAATAATTCTTATTCAGCCACTTAAAGAGAATATGGACCTACGTTTTCCTCTCAAGCTCTGAAGTAACATTTGGTACATTGCTACAGGAGCTAGCAATGATGGTCCACTGAAGCATTTGCCAAGCGAGCATTTCGACCTGGTGGTGATAGACGAATGTGCTCAGGCTCTGGAGAGCAGCTGTTGGATTGCACTGCTCAAAGCACGCAAGTGCATCCTGGCTGGAGACTACAAGCAGCTTCCACCCACAATTAAATCTCAGAAGTAGGTTGATGTTTTCTTATTTGCAGCTTATGAAATACTTACATGTAGAAGTATACAAAAATTAATCTAATAACACATGTTGTGTGATCATTTAAATGCACAGGCAAGTGAATTACAGTACTGTGCAAAAGTTTTATACGCCCTGTTATCTGTAGTACAAATTTTATTATATAATTTTATTATGTCTGCATTATTATGTACAAGACCATTCCCTACAAAAATACACAAAAATTTATAAATAACATTACAGAATATTTGCATGCCTGTAAAGCTGTTGGGTTTTACTAAGCATGCTGGAGAATATAAGTTCTTTTGGTAACTTTGTCACACTCGCTCCTTTTTTCCTATTTTCATGCAAAACCCAGGAGTCTACATTATTGATTTTTTTTTTCCTATCTGAAAACTTTACAGGCATGCAAACATTCTTCTGTAAAGAATTTATTCATTAATTTTAGTTAATATCTTTGTAGGGAATGGTCTTGTACATGATAATGCAGACATAGTAAACTTCTTATATAACAAAACTTGTACTACAGATAATAGGGCGCCTAAGACTTTTGCACAGTACAGTACATCATAACATTAACACATTAATACAGGCCATACAACTTTATTAAAGAGTATCATCATGGACCAACATATGTTTGTTTTAATGAATTTACACATGAATTTAAACCATTTAAAAAATTTTCTCCTTCTCCTCACTGTTAAACAGTGCAGCTGCTAAAGGTCTGTCTGTGAGTTTAATGGAGCGTCTGATTCAGAAGTACGGAAACTCAGTAGTTCGAATGCTGACCACACAGTACCGTATGAACAATGCCATCATGCAGTGGGCTTCAGAGCAGATGTATCAAGGCAAACTGTCCGCACATCCTTCAGTGGAGAAACATTTACTGAGGTATGTGACTGAATATCACTTCAGACTGGTCTTTATATAGCTATAATGGTACTGGAATTGCAGCATTGTTGTCTGCTTTAGATAGACGTAACGTCTCTTTGAAGTTGTCCAGTGTAATATCTATTTTTAATCAGAGACCTGGCTGGCGTAGCTCATGTTGAGGAGACCAGCATGCCTCTGCTCTTAGTGGACACTGCTGGCTGTGGTCTTAATGAAATGGAGGATACAGATGAGCAGTCAAAAGGCAATCAGGGTAACGATCAGATATAAATTTTTTTTTATTATTTTCTACTCAAGTTTTACTCAGCTGAAATCTCAAGTTTTACGATTGGCCTAATCATTTACTACATAACATAAAAAAATTTTTTGTTGAAATCTTAGGTGAGGTTGACATAGTTGCACTTCATGTGAAAGCCTTGACTAAGGCTGGAGTGCAGGCCAAAGACATTGCAGTCATCGCACCATATAACCTTCAGGTAGACCAAGCATTTCCAGACATTTCACTTAAAGTAAAGTTTGCAAATATTTCGCCCTAGCATATTATACATTGCTCGTCCTTTATAAAACACTGATTATATTTCAGGTAGATCTGCTAAGGCAGAAGCTCTCCTATGAGTACCCTGACCTGGAAATCAAATCTGTGGATGGTTTTCAAGGCAGAGAAAAAGAGGCAGTGCTGCTGTCCCTGGTTAGATCCAATAGAAAAGGTGAGACAACGTAAGTGCAGCAAGTAAATAACAACAAGCATTAATACCAAAGTACAGTACCTCATTTGACTTTGGTTTTACTTTGAGCCTGCAGGAGTAGTTGGATTTCTTGCAGAGGACAGGAGGATCAACGTGGCAGTAACGCGTGCCAGACGGCAGCTTGTAGTGGTGTGTGACTCCCAGACTGTACGAAACCATGAGTTCCTCAGATGCTTGGTTGACTACATGTCTGAGCATGGTGAGGTTCGCACTGCCTTTGAGTACCTGGAGGACCTGGTGCCAGAAAACTACCATCGTGATTTTAAAGAAGAACAGAATAACATTAAAGCTCCTTCCACCAAAACAAAGACTACAAACCAACAAGGCAGGCGAGCCGAGACCAATCACAATAAAGTCTCTGAGGGTAAAAGTAAAGGAAATGGTCAATTAAAGAATAGTGCCCATTTCAGCAAAAATCTAAAAGAAGGCCTTCCCAAACCAAAAGCAGATGATCAAATTGAAACACAAATGAAAAAAGAAGAGATGAAGCAGCAGTTGCTTACCTTTATGGACAACCAGAGTCAGACAGAACTTCAGTTTCCATCTTCTCTGAACTCACATGAACGCCTACTGGTCCACCAGCTTTGTGAAGAGCTGAAGCTACAGCATGTGAGCAAAGGAACAGGCAAACAGCGCCATATCACTGTTTCCAAACCAGTGGTAGAGCCAGAGGAAACAGTGGAAGAGGAATCAGAGTCCGCAAGGCCAGAAATCCAGATTCCAGAGGAAGTAACAGAAAAAGAATCCAACAGGCAACCAGTAAAGCCGGCTCTAGACCTGAAAAGCTTGCATTTGGAGCGTATGCGCAGGGAGCAAGAAAAACGTGAAGAAAAAATTCAGAGCAAAAGACTAGAGATAGAGCCTAAAGATTGCAAAGGCTCATCCACAAAAAAGAACAAAGGTGCAACAAAAGGTACAGAGGCAGGATAAGTATTTACCCCCTCAAACTTTTCCATATTTTAAAGTGTTTGAAATTGACTTAAGCATTAACCTTTAACATTTAAAGGTACAAAATATTTTTATTCACAAAGGTTCATTTTTAAAAAGCAGAAGCTTGATGGTTGCCTAAACACGTACTCCCCTGAGCAAGAACCACCTTTGACTTCAATTATTACTGCCAGTCTCCTGTGATGCTTTTCCCAAGATCAGCTTTGCATGTTTGGTTCCTACATTTTTTTTTTTTTTTCATTTGGCAAAATTTCTCTCTGAGAGCTCTGTTACATTGGATGGTGAAAGTTTTTAGGTCTTGCTACTGTACATATTCTCAATCGGAATGAGGTTCGAGCTGTTGTACCACACTGAGGTTCTTGCATGGCTTTATTGTCCAGTTGGAAGTTGAATCTCTTGCAGACTTAAACAGGTTTTTTGGGGGATTGATCTGTCTTTGGCATTATCCATCCTACCTTCAACCCCGTCCAATTGCCTAGTTCCTGCTTATGGTAAGCATCCCTATAACATGGTAAGACCTCTGTGCTTTGCTGTGAGAATTGTCGTGTCAGGATGTTGAGCAATGTTGGGTTTCTACCAAACCAAGCACTTTCTGCCAAGACCTTAAGCTTTTTGGTTTCAGCACTCCAGAAAACTTTTACCACATGCTTGGTAAGCCTCGAACAAGTATTTTGGCAACTCGTATGGCTTTTGTTCTTGGCTTACCACTCTTCCATAAAACCCAGCTTTGTGAAATGTGCAGGCTATGGTTGTCCTTTGAACAGCTTTCCCCCTTGTCAAAGTTGTGGATCACACTTGGTTTTTTTTTTATTATTTTTTTTTTATATCTAATGCCCTCCTGTTCTTTGGTGGCAATATCTATGGACCTCTGGGAATAATTTTATTTATATTGAGATTGTGACGTATATTTTATGTAGATTAATAATGTATAATTCCAGTTGAGTTCTTAAAATTTCAGGTTATAGTATTACAAATTGTGGAAATGTTCCAGGAATGAATACTTATGCAATATTATTTTTACTGCATGTTCTGAGTTCTGGTTTATTCTGTCCTGTTGTTTATTCACCATTCCTATCATGTCCTTGTGACTTTCTCACTTAGGAAAGGGGAAAATGAAAGCAGGGGCTGTGGACATTGCTGCAGCTGCTACAGCTGATGATGATTTTGAAGCACTCATCGATGCTGTGATGAAAGCAGAAAGCGTGTGTGGCTTCATGAAGTGTAAAGCCAGTGTGCTCACACTGGGGCAGCTGTGTGTCTACTGTAACAGACAGTACTGCCTGAGTCACCACATACCTGAGGTAGCACATGCTTTAATGACAACCTTAACAGTAATAGAACACTTCAGCCAAATTGCTAACATTGCTAATAATAAATGAAAACCTCAGGTTAATCTCCTGGGAGCATGATAACCAGGCTCAACTAGTTTTCATTCATTTATCATCATTACCAATATTGGAATACTGTTTTATAATCACTTGATTGTTTTGTAGGTACATGGGTGTGGAGACAAGGCGAAGGCTCAGGCTCGAATGAGAATAAGCAAAGAGGGAGTGCTGTATGCTGGAAGCGGGCAGAAAGACAAGTCCCTGGATCCAAACAAAAAAGTGTACCTGCAACGCAAATTAGACTCTAAACTCAAAGACATGGCATCCCAAAGAAAATCCAAATCAAAGGATAAAGAACATTGAATATTTGCATTCTGCTGTACAAAAATTTATTTATTCTAATTAAATTAATAAATGTGTGGTTTGTTGTGTACATTGCATAAGGATGCGGAGTGTTTGAAACACACCAACAACAATATAGGTATATTATTAATATAAATATTGAAATACATAAAAACTAGAATAAAAGAGAATAATGAAAACACTAAAGAAAATTATTAAAGGGTTTTACTTTGGAGGAACAAAAAAAGGCAACTGCTGTTTTTTCATTGCATACCGGTCCAATCAACTGAAGAAGAGTTTAGTGTAAGTTGTGTGGGGATCAAGAGAAACAGGAACTGTAAGAGTTTGACAAAACAAAATGGACAATGATGCACAATATGTCCTGGAGAAGGATGAGTCATCAATTGTAGCAAAAAGGTTTATTGCAATTTCACTATAAAAATTCCACTGGATGTGTCTGGAGGACCATTCAAACATTCAACATTTATATATATTGTTATATATACTGTTATATTTAAAGTTTAAATCATGCCTTTGTTGTAAAGAATAAATGGAAGAGGTAGTTTTGTACTGGGAGTTGATGTGATTTGTTAGTAAAACTGGACAGTTATATTAGTTTTAGGGTATATAAGGTATAACTAATAATTCAAGAAGTAAGAAAATGTATACTAACAGACGAGCAGCAGCGTCGCACATTGCTCCCATGTAGTTAATAAGAATTCACTTCTTCTTAAGAGATGGAGTTCAACACTAATCTTTAATTTACTAAATGTTCTGTAGAAGCACTGCACAGTCTGTGTAACAGCTGTGTAATATGCATCCAATCTATAGTAAACTAGTGATATATTTCATGACTCATACATGCATATGTACATTTTGTGAAAGCACTGTTTCGGATAGATAAAGCAGGAAGACAAGCACACAGGCAAAAGTATTATGAAATCATTTTTAAGGCCTAGTCCTTAATGCTTCCCTGCTTCGGACTGTTTGCATGGCTCATGAAGACCTTTTATAAACATGTGCTGTGTTAACTGTGTAGGACAGGTAAGAAATGTATGCAGTGCGAGGGGATCCTAGGGATTGTGATTAAGAACCACTGCAGCATTTGGTTCAGTGAACATTAACATCTGTTTAAAAAACTCTGTATGTTAGGGTTTTGCGATTTGTTACAAGCACAGTGGTAAAACTGAAGTTGGCCCTGACTGACCCATGTTAAACAACAAACTGACACTACTCTTTGTAGTACAAGGTATATACAGAGCAATAACTATGTCCCCAAGTTATACACATTCAATGCAAATAGTTTGTTAATGCTATATACAGTTGCATAGCAATAATCTAAAATATAATATTGTACTGTAGTGTATAAACATAATACAGATTAGCAATCAGCATCATTTCTACATTGTACTCAGTTTACAGATGCCACACATGGCATGTCCTAAAGATTTCAATTCTATCTGAATCCATACAAACGTGATCCGTGCCACACAGCCAGTATATACTGTCGTAGCAAAATGATATGTATAGTGACCCCGGTCTCCTCTCCTTTTTATATATTTTTATTCCACCTCCATGCTTTAAATAAATATGCGATATCCGAGTTGTTTTCTCCGACTTGCCCAGTAGGGCGTACACAAGCACTCTTCAAGGTCTCGGTGCACGAAGCACATATGCAGATGGTTCGAGCTCTCCTTTTATGGTCATTTCCGTTTGCGTTCAGTCTCCCTATTAATTCCAGATGAGATGAACAGCGTGGAATTTAAACCACTTTGTTCTGTTTTTGTGTCTCCTTTTAAAGAACGTTGCAGTTTTTTTTTTCCTCACGTGGAGCCACATTGGTTATGTTGCTTAGTCCAAACTGGAACTTCACAACTACATCATACAAAACCAGGCTTCATCGATGAACGGCGACATTTTGGGCATCCCTGTGTCCCATTTGTCTGCAGGCACCTGTTTGAACAAAAAAGTGTAAATGATTACTTAACCAGCATGATTTCTGTAATTTAATTTAATCATATTATTAATGTGTCATGAAAAATGCATCATTTTATGTCCGGTTACATGATAATATCAACTTTAACTGACATGTTTACTGGCAAAAAAGTAAATTAAAAAAAGGACTTAATTTAGTAATATTGTTATATTACGCCGATTTTCTCCCTAATTTAGTCGCGTCCAATTCTTCCCCGTCACTAGGGGGCTCTCACATTAAGGCTACTACTACCACTCAGTCGGGAGAGCCGAAGACTTTCACGCGTTCCCTCCGAACCGCATCTTTTCGAACTACTCGCTCACGCACCGTTGGGGGCGGAGTAACACACTCGAAGGACAGCGCTATCCGCTCCTTCCGCTTGCGTGAGCTCACAGACGCCCCTGATTGGCTGTAGAGCCGTGATTAATGTGGGCGCACTAAGTACCTCTCATCCCGCCCCTCTGAGAGAGCTCGGCCAATCAGCTCTCTCTAGACCCCCCCCCCCCCCGTTTGATTTGTTTATGTATCGAAAGAAGTTAAGAAAGATAGAAACTCCAATGATTTGCACGTTAGGAGGCGTGGCTTTAAGAGTAAGATTCTGTCATGGCAGAGCTTTGTATTGAGGCTTTTTAACTGATGTAATTGTTCACATTTTTTGTTTATTGTTAATAGTTATTGCTCTTTAATTATGTTATTCAAAGACCAATTTCTTAGTCTGGTATTTCCTGTTATGTTTGTGTTGCTTATGCTTATTTAGCTAATATTATGAAACACTGGGTCTTTTAGTTTGTTTTCATTTGTTGTTTTTTGTGTATGCTAATACTAGTAGCATGTCCTAGCTTACATGTGACACCATGTTTGTTTTGTTTCTGTTTGTGAATTTATTTGTTTAATAGTCTGAACAGTGAGAAGTATGCCTACAGGTATGTTCCACCTTGAATTATTTCTCACAACATGCGCATTCATGCAGTTATATAATTAGCTACAACGCTGTGACAGCACAATGAAGATGCAGTACAGAATAGGAGCTTAAGAATGCTGTCATACAACTAGAATTTAATGTAGATTTTAGGCATGGTACTGTATAGTATATAGTATTCTGTTACACAGAATTGTCTTATTTATTCTTTACCATTTAGAAGAATCCATGTTTTAATGTTGATTTCCTATTAGATGCTACATGTTAAATTAAATTGTTGTTTGTTGCCAGATTAATCAATTTGTGCAAAAATGCTGATTTCTTTTTGTATAGCGATTTTTACACAATAAAAATTTAATTATGTAAATGTCTATGAAATGTGAGAAAATGTGTCTGAATCAAAATGATCAGATTGTCCCTGATGAGCGAGCCAAGGGTGACGGCGGCAAGGAAAAAGCTCCCTGAGATGGCAACAGGAAGAAACCTTGAGAGGAACCAGACTCAACAGGGAACACATTCTCATTTAGGTAATAACGGATAGCAGGGATTGTTGTGCAGTCATAGTGTGTGTTAGGCAGCTGGAACTTCAATATAACACAAGATTATATTGTGTTTAAGTTAATATGGAGTCCATTTCGTTATTGAAGGTTCAGGTACAAAACTGTTGGACATTCCAGTTGTGAACTTTCTTGGGGAAGTCTATAGCGTTTACACTAGATGTGCTGAATTAAAATTTAAGAAGGTCTAGTCAATAATTTTCTTCGAGCCAAGGTTTCCAATCTTTATATATGTCATTGTAAGTCTATAAAAATTTCCATAGCATTTCAGTAAAATTCATTGCCAATTTTTAGTAACTATGTTAAAAAAAAGTGGACGATTTGATCTTTGATGGCCTTTTATATTTTCTTGTATTTGTATGGAATATAAACAACAATATTTAATCAATATTTAGTGAGTCTTCATCTGCCTGCTGCTGGGCCGTAAATGTATATGAAAGGACTCTGTTTGCTCCGTCATACCAGGCTCTCAGTTCAGGTTTTTTACATGCCCTCACCTGCGGACATGTATGTTTGCTCAAACAACCCATGTTTTGTCTCATAATGGTGCTTCACATTACTGCTTATTATTATCACCATGGTTTTGAAACACATGAGACAAACTGGTTTTAAACTTCTGAAAGAGTAAATATGTATCGATCTGTCCATTAATCTCTGAAGGATCAGTTTTCATAGTCTACCTCCCTTTTGTTGGAGTAAGCCATGTTCTATTGTGCTTTCGTTTCAGTTTCTTCAGCTCACTCTATACACCGTAAACTATCGTGTTGATTGACTCTGTTGAATGACATGTATAACCACGCCCAGCACAAGGAAAAAGCCCTAGATACTAGTATATTAATTCTTCTCATTTATCAGAAAAGCATCTGGACCTGGATAGAACTGGCTCTTAAGATGGGTCCTGATCGCAGTTTGCCATTTAGTGATTCCTGGTTTAAAAAATAGTGTCAACTCAAATAATCACTCTTTACAACGATGAAGAGCAGAAAAGCATCGCAACATGCATAACACATCAGGCCTTTAATCTTCATTTGTTCAGTTATGGTTCATTAAAGATCAGAATGACTGAATGTGTGTACAGATATTCATATTATAATGTCTGGCGAGTTAACTGATCCATTGTGTCCTTAACACATGAACAACATCATGTTCACATCTTTATCTGAATGCAGTAGTAGATTGGACAAACATTTTAATTACACTTTAAAATCAATGCCCCTAATCCTGTGTATCCGTGTTGGAATGTAACAATGACAATGAGTGCTAACAATGGTTAGCATGGGCCTGTACTCAGGTTTCTCTCACGAGTATGAATGTCATTTTTAACAGGAGGGAAATCATTTATATGGTGGAGTGAGAAATATGTTGAATTAAATGTGACAAGGCCACAGAATGTGACAGATGACAGAAAGTACATTAAATAGTTATCCAAATAAAATGTCAGTCATTAGAAATGATGCATAAAACATGCATCATATCATAAAATGTATGCTAACTAGAGCATCAAGTGTAATAGTGCCTATCGATAATAGTAATCCAATGCAGTAATGTGAACAGTAATATGATACAGTCAATCTGTATGATGTGGTTATATCACTCAGGAAACTGTCTTTCCTGGTCTACTGTATTTTGTATCAGAAATACCGAACATGTGAGCATGAGAACAGGAAAGAAACATACTTGAGGTGAAAGATGTGGGAGCAAGGCAAAGCCTGGAGCTGCTGGTTTCGCTCTCCGATTGACTCGCCACACATGCCACAGTAGAGCTCCAGCTCTTCTACACATTGCAGAAACTTCACCACCTGCTCCCTGAGCTCGTCCTGCTGATCCCTGCTACGGTAGATGCCTTCAGACAAGCAGTGTACCTTCAGAGAAAAGAGCTGTGGAACAACACCTGGCAGTTTTAAACAAGAACTATTTCAGTAAAAAAAATTAATCACTATCTTTATGTACACTGTGGAAGAAGCTGGGGAATGGAGATAATTTAGATATTAGATATTTGATTATTATTGTTTTGTGGGGCAACCTAGTGGCGTAGTTGTTAACCCTGTGGCCTCGTTCCTCCATGGTCAACGGTTTGATTCCCACTTCGAATCTGTGTCAGTGGAGTTTGCATATTATCTCCAGGCCTAGTGAGTACTCCGGTTTCCTCCCATAGTACATAGGCTAGCAGATTAGGCTAACTGACATTGACAAATTGCTCATATTGTGGGTGTGTTTGTGTGTGTCCCATGTGATGGACTAGCACCCTGTCCAGGGAATAGCCAAAAGTCCCCTGGGATGGGGCTCCAGGCGCCCACCAGGATGGTACAAGATAAGCAGTTTACAGAGGTGGAAAGTAACGAATTACATTTACTCGCGTTACTGTAAATGAGTAGTTTTTTGTGTACTTCTACCTTTTAAAGTAATTTTTAAAATCTGTAATTTTACTTTTAAGTATGTTTTATTTGAAGTATTGTACTTCGCTACATTTGAAATCATATTCGCTACTGCGTAAAAAATAAATGAATGAAAATAAAAAATAATTTAAAAAATAACGCAAGGATTTATATCCGCTTGTTTTTTTTTTTCAACTACACTAGAATCCCCCATCCCACCCACGCTGTTAAAAGAAATAACTCTCTAACGTTTTGAGTAAATTTTAATGCGCTACTTTTTACTTCAGTAGATTTTTATAATTGTAATTTTACTTGTACTTCAGTAAACTTTCACTGAAGTAACAGTACTTGTACTTAAGTACAAATGTTTCTTACTCTTTCCACCTCTGGCGGTATACAGTAGAAGATGGATGAGTGAAGTGTGTTGAGTGTTGTTTGTGATGTGTGTGTGTTATAAATTGTGTTTTAATGTACAGTTTGATGGTGGCCCCAAATACCAGTTTATGTGGCTAACACACCTTGTTTCCTATTGCATCTGCTAGTTCATATGCTCGCTGAAAAGATTCCAATGCCTGGAAAAGAGATTAAAAAAGTGTCAGAAATTAGATAAATTGGGTTTCTCAAAACTATAATAGCTCACACAGTTTCAAGTACTGCTAAGTTTAAGCCTGTTTAATATTGCTATATAATGTTTTAAATGGACTTGAAACTTAAATCACCTTGTCAAGCTCCTTCTGCAGTAGCCAACACTTCCCCACTCCTAAGTGGATAGCTGCTTGTCCAAGGCGGTTTCCAATTTCTGTCATTATACACATTGAAGACTCATAGCGAGGGAATGCTTTCTGAGAAAAGTAAGAAAATGACCAACCATCACGTATTAAACTTTGACTCAATCCAGTGCTCAAGTTACTGCAGAATGTCACATGTCCTCCTCATGTCTGTATGTCTATTCTAATCATAATTCTAAAACATAACGGTAGGTGGAATGGCTATTTTAAAATTGTCCCTATGAGGGAATACTGTAAGTGTGTGAATGTGTGTGAGTGATATGATGTCCTGAGAGAGACCGGCATCCTATCCAGTGTGCATTTACTGTATGCTTTGTCCCCATTGTTCCCAGGATAGAATCCAGACCCACTGCGACCCTGACCAGTACAAAGCAATTACTCAAGATGAATGAATGAATGAATGAACAGTGTGCCTTACTGTATATGGTTGAGGACTTGTTCAACAAGCTTCAAAGGAAACAAAGCATAGCTGAGACATAACTTCACTGAGACAGAACTTAATAATACTTCCGCATAAATCTTTGTGTGTTGAAGCCTGGAACTGTGTTAATATAAATGGAATGAATTGCTGATCATAAAGTTTTATTGGCTTACATCAACATCATTGCGGTAGCGATGAATATCTGCAAAGTTCAGGAGACACATGGCCTGCAGAGGACGATCTCCATGCTGCAGAGCTATCTTCATTGATTCCTGTGATGACAGATGACATTCATTTCCTTTGTTTTTTTAAGGGTACAGGAGCGTTAAAGGTAATTCCACAAGACACTTTCGGAAGCACAACCCCCATGCCAGTCGCACAACAACTGTAATTTGATCATAAGTAGAAAAGCGGAATGTGCTACTCTGCCATCTGTCTCCATATTGTGACTCCAGTCTAGTAGTCACAATCCAGAGCAATGTCTCTGTGTTGCACTGCTTGTTATAGTAAGGACTAATTTCTTCACCATGATGACGGCCCTTTAACAGGGCACAGAACCCTTGGCATATTTTTATTTGCCATAGTAAAGTAGGGTGGTCTGGCACACGACTCACAAACAGCTGCACCTGTCAGTTGTTGGACCTCACTCAGATGTAGCTACGCACAGAAACATGGAGTGTGTCACCATAGTTGAAACTATGACAAAGCGGCTGCTAAACTTCAGTACAGTTGGGAGACATTTAGGTCACCACTGATGTAATGTGTGGTATATTTGCTGTACAGTCACATAGCTTTCCAACGGAGGGCTACAAAGTTACTGTTGCATATTGAGATTTTCTAACATTATCTCACCATCTCAACAAACCAATGCAATTAATTCATTCGTCGGTCTGTAAAATTCCTAGTTTGTTTGAATATTTCATGACTTGTTCCATTCCTTATGTCTCTGTGTTAGATGTTCACACTTATTTCTGCTCAAAATTTTTGCTCAAAAATGTTTGTAAAATTCTAGCTCATAAATCAGGCATACATTAACATGCATATTATACAATATATAATATTATCCATCTGGTAACTACAATGAAACTAATAAAACAAAAAGCAGTGAAGGACTGAACAGTGTATCTTAGGACTTTGACAGATTAGCAACTATATTCTTGGGTAGTATCCGATCTCACTTGTTAGCCAACTTGTCTGCCAGTTGAATCAATGATCGACATAAACCTTTGCAAATGAGCTCTTGCTAGAACACTCCACGAGTGCTTACCTCACAGCATTCCATGGCGTCTGGCAGACGCTCCAGCTTCCTGTAGGCCACCGACATGTGGTACTGGCTCATGGCTCGGTACTTGAGACTCCACCCTTTACCATAGTCATTGACAAGCTCAGCTGCTTTGCATGGAAAAAACAGGGCCTTCTCATAATCCTACAAGAGTAAAAAATTAAACACGAATGTATATCACATGATCACTCATCCAGTGAAAATGCTCCCAGGTGACTGTATCAAGGAATCAGTGAATCAATGAAAAACTAAGTTTATTACATAAACATGACAATACTGTAGGTTGGTAAAAATGGGCTATCTTTAGATTTCCTAGACTGTGGCCGTCGGTGCCTTTGACGTATGAGTACATTCTCCACATGCCATTTCATCACAAACTCATTACAACAGTCCATTCTAAGTATCCGAGGGGATTAAACTCTACAAATCTCCAGTGTCAAGGTGAGTACAAAGGTCTATATCTGAACTGTCCTGCTGTATTTGGCTTGTCGTTAGTTACCCTGTACTGTATGTTGGTGCTTTTTAACAGTGGCAATTACTATAAAAGAGTGACATCATATTATTGCATCCAACCTTTTACACTATACAATATCAACATCATGACCTTTGGAGCATTGTACCTTTAACTGGATGTAGAAGCTGCCCAGACTGCAGCACACCCTGCACTCCAGCATCTTATCATCATTATTGTGTGCGTAGCGCAGGGCCTTCTCGTAACTCTCCAAGGCTTTCTGGAAGACACTGAGGCCGAGGAAGGCGTTGCCCATGCTCAAACACACTTGGCCGTTGAGCTGCAGGCTCACGGTGGTGCCTTGCATGTTTAAGCAGGTCTTGCAGTATGAAATGGTTTTCTGAAAGTCACAGAGTTTCTCATTGCTGCGGGCCAGGTTCAGGTAACCTTCGGTTAGGTAGTCTGGGTCCTCCATCTCTCGTGCTGTGTCAATCTGAGCTAGAGCGTACTGGTGCATATGTGTTACATATGTTAGTGTACAAGAAGGGAACAAAAAATAAGCAGAGTGTTGGTTTGTGTTTGGTAATAATTACTTCATTCAGGATCGATCAAAGGAGTGCATGTTTACATGATAAACTAAGGCATACAGTATATGAGTCAATATTGCTTTGTTTCTTAAGACTATGCCTGTCATGAGCAGCTCTGTTAATAAATGTCATATATTCATTTTTATGTGTTAGTTTTGGATGATTTTTCTTACATTGCTTCCTTGGGCCTGTATTTGCCAAGCAGTTTGCTTTGCAATTTCTAAGTGTTTTTACATTTACGTTTATGAAGGATGATCTGATCCTAAGTCCATTCAAGACAATTGATAAATACGTATGCAGTTCTTATTTGCAAGCTTTGCAAATTATTAACTGTTAATATAATCCTCTTTTCACTTTTCTTTTTTTTAAATTATTTTTTCATATTATACTGTGTGCACAATTAAAGACCAGTCTATGCAATATCAGTCCACACACACTTTGTGTGTGCATGTAGGTTTTTTCCTAGCACAACTGATTTTAATAACACTTCATCTTTTACAGTACATGCATGAACTCTATGAATACTAGACAAAAGTATGAGCACGATTTCTACTACTCTGATCAACATTTCACGTTTATTTTGTTTACGAACATTAGTTTGCTAATGAAGTCTACACTAAACTTAGCAATGCATGTCCCTGTGAGTAAGGGGGGTTTATGTCAACAAGATATCCAGAGTTGGGGATTGGATATCACGAGGCTCTCATTACCGAAGCGCTTTCCTTCGGAAGCCACAAATATAAAATGGCTCCTCAAGATTTATTTCAGATTCATTATTCATTATCATGACATGTTGTTATAAACATATACATTTGAAGTCATGTAAATATGGATAACTTACAGGATTTACTGAAATAGCTGAAATTTGTTCTTTTTATGAAAATTATTATTATTATTATTATTATTCATAAAAAGCAAAGTAGGTAACTGGTAGTGTAATATTACGTTTAATGACATTATGGCCTCTAAAAACAGTGGGCATTATGGGTAAAAATATTAGGATATTTTATGTTCGCACACACACATAGACCATCTATATAAAAAGCTCAGATACACATAATTTTGTTGGTTCCTACTATTTTGATCATCTAAAAAATGAATGATATTTAATCTATTGATGACAATCTCGTATAAACATTTGTAACAATATATGATTTTGCAACTTTTCAGAACCTTCAAAATGTTTTCACAGCTGAATGGACATCTCTCTCTCTCTCTCTCTCTCTCTCTCTCTCTCTCTCTCTCTCTCTCTCACTCACTCACACACACACACACACAAATCTTTCAAGCCTACTCCAACCGGAACCTGTCTCTTTCCTTCCAGCTACATCAGATATTACTGCTGTAATAAGAGATTATCCTGAAGGTGTTTACAAACCGCCCAACCAGGCTACAAAGTGTGTAAGTAATTAACTCCATTACAAAAAAAGAAAAAAGTACAACAGAACAGAAGCAAATGTCATAAATAACTGATCAAGTAATGATTAGTCATCAATCAAGATACGGTAGCATTTTTCATATACAATGTATTTTTAATAAAAAAAAATACTGACTGCATGTTCATGTAAACCATATACGGTAATACCATATCAAGCATGTCTTTAGAAAGGAAATTGTTGTTTACAAGGATATGCAAATCAGTAAGAGATGTGATTAGTCTGTGTAACTTATATAACATGCTATAACATGCGTTAGCATTGTGCTAACTTTGGAAAATTACCTAAAAACTAATACCTAAATATACCTAATTACTAAAAATGATCAAATAACATAATATTTATTTACACTTGAAATAATAATTATCCACAAAAGCTATCTAGGCTATGAGATTACATTAAGATCATTTTACAAAGAAAATGAATACCAAGTATTTTTACGCACACACAATCAAAATGATGAATCTTCATACGTCCAGTCATAATCATATACTTTCAATTCATATTCCCTTTGAAAAGTGTTAAGATACACCGATATACTGACGAACATGATAAATGTACCTTACCTTTAGCATCTCTTTATATTTCCCCATCTCTGAATGTGCTGTGATAAGGCAACCTAAAGCCCTGAACTTGCCCCCGGGATCAGTGGTCTTCTCCAGCACCTTCATCCACACGTGTAGAGCTTTCTCTGTCTCATTCGACTGGTAAAGCTTGAGCCCTTTCTCAATCTGCTGCTTTGTTTGGTCCTGGCCCATCTTTATAAACACGTGCCTCATAAAAAAAAATATTCCTTTACCTGGCTTTTTGGTCTTCAGAAAAAAACGAAAGCATACAATTCCTTTCCGTCACTGTTTGGATGTAGGAGCGGAGGAGAAGATAGACAGCCCACGCCAGGCCTCTGCACCCGCCAGCGCCTTTATTCCACCGTGCTCAGCTTCGGGTGCAGAGGCAAGAGGAAGAGAGCGGATCAAGTGCATACAAGATCCCCAAAGCCAAGATTGCTCATCACCACGAGAAAACTTTAGAGGAGCACAAGAACGTCACCTGTGCTGCGAAGTTTGAAGAACAGACTCTGGTCTTCTCAACGGGCTGCCATAGGAGCTTGAGACTATTCCAGCGAAGTTTGAAGACACTAAATGCATAAGTTCCACTCCAAGGTGCTGGCAATGTTCTCCCAGAATATCTACTCCCTCCACACCCCAGTGGGAGGAATTCTGTATCCCCTGCCCTCCCTTTCTTTACCTCTTTCCTCCCTCCCTCTCCTGGCCTGGCGCTGTAGCAGATGGCCTTGTCAGTCTGGACCATGTGTCCCTGCTGGAATCCAGCTTCAGTCTCTGAAAAGACCCAAGGTCACAAAAGACGCCGACTTGCTTCGCCTCCAACCTTGCAATCAACCCTTTACCTGCAGATTTTTTAAAAGACATCAACACCACTTTTTTTTTTAAAGAAACATGAAAATGCCTCAAAGTGGCCCTGGGGTCCTGCAAGATTCAGGGCTCAGCACATGAGAAGCTAAAAACAGACAGTAATTTCACAACATTAAAGCTGAGCAAGTCAAACGCTCCTTGCACTGGCTGGCGAGTTCCTGGGGGAGGGCCTTGTTAAAGCACATATGTGCCACCCCCCATGTCCCCTGCTCTGGTGTCAGCAACTGATGCTTAGAATAGTTCACAAAGTCTGACATGGTATTCGTCTTGAGTTACAGTATCAATGCTTCTTGAGACACATCAATGGGATCGAATTATCAAGTTCTAGCTTTTCCACCACCCTTTCCTTTCAGCTTACTTCGAGGATACAAATAGGAACTTTTAACACCTTGCCATTCACAACTTTCCCAAGACACATCCCTGGACTTTCTAATTCATGCCATGATCATAACGTCATTCCTCTAGGGTTTATGATCACGACACAAACTTAGCCTTCACTAGCTGTGACTGTGTCATTTTTTTAATGAAAAATAAATAAAATATTTTTTACAGGATGTTAATAAGAGGACAGTTGCTGGACTAAACAAATAGATAAGAAGTGCACACTTAGTGCCCGTATACCTGGGCGTTGTCATCCCAGAAGACACTATCCCTGTCAGGGTAAAAATATTTCTTCTTATGTTTCATTAGTACTCAATACAATATTTGATTCATACTTTATCATCTTCTCCATGCATCGTAAACAGCAGAGTACACGCCCAACTCACACATTACACTAATTCTTCTCTCACTTCAGCACAGTGCCATTCATAATCATACTCATCTTGTGCCTGTTACTTGTTTAAACTCTAAAGAATCACTTTATAATTCTTTATGATATGGAAGACCATATAAAATATACTGCAGGACCAAAAAGAGCCTATAAAACGAACACTAAAATTTTTAGTTTGACCATCTTTAGCTTTGATAACGGTGTGTAATGTGGTGGCCTATTCATGTGTGGAAATGATTCCTCGAAGTCACTGACTTCATTTTATTGTTACATAATGTTCCTGAGTCTAGACCTGACCAATTGAAGCAACTCCAGATCATAACACTGCCTCCAGAGGCTCGTCCAGAGGGCAGTATATATGATGCGTGCATCACTTCATGTGCTTCTCTTCTTACTCTAATCTGGACTCATCAGGCCACGTAACATTTTCCCAATGCTCCAACGGCCAACCTTTATGCTTCACTACAAGTGTTTTTTTTCCAATGGCCACTCATCTGGCTAGTGCCAATCTGATAAGATCTTGTTACTTTGTGTGTGCAAATGCTCTTACTTTTACAGTTAAATACAGTTGTGATTTCTCCTGTTAATTCATTTCCCAATGCAACTTCAAGTGAAGTTAAGTGATCCCCCATCACATATTTTCTGACCACATTTTTCCGATGAAGTTGACAGCTCAGAATCTTCCTTTTTAATTGTGGTTTGGGCAGTTCTTACCCAATTATAGTACCAGATGGCACAATTATGAGTCGATAATCTTTCACAGTCCTGAAAGGTGACTTGTCCACATTTCTGAATTTGATCCTGAACTCTCAAGAGCATAGAAAAGAGAAAGGCCTTCACCAGAACGTTCATCAGAGTTTGCTCTGGTGTGTTGAAATAAGTCCTTGACATCCTAATAAATAAATATTGACCATTCTCAAAAGTTTGAAATGTAGTTGCTGACTAAAAGGACATTGATTGGATTGTAACAGTCTGCCACTTCATTCCACTCATAAAAAAAAAAAATCATAAAATAAAAATTTAAAACTCTCTTTGGAGCAAATTCACAAAAATGTATGTTCTAATGGTTAAAGGTATTCAATATGGGGGATTCAGATCTTGACAATTCATGTGAAGAATATTAGATAACCTTTATGTAAATAGCTTGTGATGGTTCTGTATGTGTTTGGCATGGTTTGTAGTGGAGGTGAAGGTGATTAGATAGTAAGTTTAGGTTTTTAAAAAGATTAGAATGCCAAGTACGTGCCATTTCATAGGTAACATGAAGCCATTTGTAGGTGATTTAAGGCACGTGATGTCATGGAGTCGAACAACCATCAACAGTTTCACGTCAGGACATTTTGGCATGCTTTAGCAAAAAATGTGGGAAAGCCCCTGTAAGAGCAGAACATTTGGAGTGCTCCTGCTGTGCTGCTAAAAATGATGTGTGGATGAATAAGATGTGTGCACACTTCACTTGAGAACGTTTAGCTTAATAGTGTGCAACAGGAAATTGGTGTATACAGGTGCATTTCAATAAATTAGAATATCAAAAAGTTGATTCAGTTCAAAAAGTGAAACTCATATTATATACATTATACATTATTATGTAAACAGATTCATTACACACAGACTGATTTATTTCAAGGTTTATTTCCTTTAATTTTGATGATTATGGCTTATAGCTAACGAAAACCCAAAATTTTGTATCTCAGAAAATTAGAAAAAGAAAGACTTTTAACACAAATGTTGGACTACTGAAAAGTATGAACATGAACAGTACAATACTTAAACAAATACAGAACAATACTTGGTCAGGGCTCACTTTGCATGAATTACTACAGCAATACAGCGTGGCATGGAAGTGATCAGTCTGTGGCACTGCTGAGGTGTTATGTTCTGATAGCAGCCTTCAGCTCTTCTGTGTTGTTGGGTCTGGCGTCTCGCATCTTCCTTATCACGTTCGATTCTCTATGGAGTTAAGGTCGGGCGAGTTTTCTAGTCCACCAAGCACAAGGATACCATGGTCCTTAAACCAGGTATTAATACTTTTGGCAGTGTTGGTAGGTGCCAATAAAACTGGTCATCAGAAGGAAGCCTGAAGAGCTCTAAAACCTCCTGGTAGATGTCTGTGCTGACCTTGGACCTGATAAAAGACAGTGGACCAATACCAGCAGATGACAGTGGACTTCAAGCAACTTGGAAAGTAAAGTCTTCTGTGTCTCTCCTGTCATCCTCCAGACTCTGGATTGAATTAATGAAAATGAATTGGAAAGTTTACTTTCATCTGAAAAGAGGATTTTGGCCCACTGAGCAACAGTCCAATCCTTTTTGTCCTTAGCCCAGGTAAGACACCTCTGATGTTGTCTCTGTTTCAAGAGTGGCTTAACACAAGGAATGCGAAGGTTGAAAGTTGTAGCCCGTGTCCTGGATACGTCTGGGTGTGGTGACTCTTGAAGCACTGACTGCAGCTACTGTCCACTCCTGTTGAATCTCCCCCAAATTATTGAATGGGCTTAGTTTCACAATCCATTTAAGGCTGTGGTTATCCCTGTTACTTGTGCACCTTTTTCTACCACATTTTTTCCTTCCATTAATGTGCTTGGATACAGCACTCTGTAAACAGCCAGCCTCTTTAGCAGTAACCTTTTGTGGCCCACTGAACCAGACTGAGAGACCAGTTAAAGGCTCAGAAAACCGTTGATGTTTTTTAAGCTTATTAATTAATTAGCTGATTAGAGTGCGACATCATGAGTCTCCAATATCAAACTTTTTCCACAATATACAAATTTTCTGAGATACTGAATTTTAGTTTTTCATTAGCTGTAAGCCATAATCATAAAAAACAACAACAAAAAAAAAAAAACACTTGAAATATACCAGTCTGTGTGTAGTGAATCTACAGTATATAATAGCTGAGTTTCATTTTTGAATGGAATTATGGAATTAAATCAATGTTTCAATGATATTCTAATTTATGGAATGCACCTGTATTTGAACCTAACACATCATGGGTTTGCCCTGCCATCTTAAAGCATTATAAACCATGGCAAATTAAATGTTTTACAAGTTGGAGTTTATTCAACAGTTTATTCAACTTTCATTAAAAAAGGTTCTGTGCTCTTTAACTACCTGTCTGATGGGTTTGTTTTAGGTTTTTAGCAAAAATGCTTATACTGTAAAATCAGTTCTACTCTTTTATTCTCTTTCTGCATGAAAACGTCCTCCCCTGCTTCAATAACTTCAATCCATTCATGAGGGGTGGATTCAGGAAATGTTTTGTGAATGCAGAGAATTTTTGAAAACATCTGCTTATATTTCCTTTAATTACATTTAATATTATGTCACTGCAATTATTTTACATTATATGGAAAGAAGCAGAATCCCGAATGGTCAGAGTTCTGTTTCTTATAATAGCAGTTTGTAGACAGTAAAATCGAATTAAACAAACAAAGCAATGCATTCTTAATCATACAGAGGAATCAATATGATGACTTCATTTGCCCTTCATGACCATTATTACAGTGCAGAACATATTTCATATGTACATAATCAGCTGCAAAGTGTTTCTTACATTAAGCACCCATGAATAAGCATTATGAACATCACAAAATATTTCAGGGCATTCCAAGGTGAAATCCTTCTCCTTTTCAACAAGAGACACTTTACACAAAAGACATACTGTAATATATTACAATCCACATGCACAAGTCACTTTTACATGTTCTATTGATGCTTAGAACACAATCAACACCATTGTGCAAGAAGCTCGCTGTGTAGTGTTTAGTTTAAAAATATATATATTTCAGATGCATCAAACATTCGGCCTGATAAACAGCATAAACCAAATAATATATAATAACATATCAATGTTGTTAATTATAATCATCGTATGGTCTGAAATTGAATTAAATTAATTAAAAATAAACTCAGCTAATAACTAAATGGTAACGATACACAATCCTTCATGAGCACGTGAAATTCTTATTTTGTAATCGTGTCTTTCTCAGGAATGGGAAATACGTGAGAAATTAGACTTGCCGCTATTTATACTTTATACAAGCATTGCTTCAACTAAGTGCTTGTAACCTGTCTTAATGAACTTATTTTAACTTCTTACCTTTTTATTTAGATCTTGAACAACCTCGCTCATCCAGCCACTGACTATACTAAAAAAAAAATTCTTCCTTGGTACAATATTTGAATATACTACAGTAGCAAGACTCATAAAACAGGAATTTTTCTTTGTCTCCCTAGAAAGCATAAACTTGTGATGAGCAAGGTAATGCCAGGTTGGAAATGATCAATTTCATTAGCTAACGCAAACTGCCGAGGCTGCAATTCAAACAATGGTTTGTTAGTTAACTTTGGTCACTCAAATGATATTTACTTCTGATTCATTCATTTTCAGTTCACTAGTCATGCATATGACCAGCAAAGCTACTGAGTCTAAATGAAGGTTTTCAGTTTTATGGAAGTAACAGAAAAGATTTAACATCAAAAACATATATTAACAATTTCACCAATTTAAAAAAATTCTTATTGCGCAAGTACAAAGAAAAGTAGCACTTTTTTTACTTATAATTAACATTTTCATGTGAGGGTACTTCCATCGAGTAAGCTTTTGATTCATTATCTGCATTTTCACTTGAATACAATTTCTTGTTTTTTTTTCCCCTAAACAAAACACATTTCTGAGTTTCACAGCAAACAAAGTAAACAGTAAGGAAGTCACGCATTTAATTTTGTGTGTTAACAAAAGAAATGTTAACTTCAGTTTGTAACATTACAAAAGGGGGAAAAAGTCAAGGTGAATACTTACGCAAGGCACTGTTTGTATAAACGGTGATAAATAGACACATTTAAGATGAGCTGTTGGTGTTGTTGGTCTGCTGAAGAGATTATTTTCAGCCCACTTGACATTAGAGTTGGTGTAATTTTGGGCCGTTACCTAAATCGAGTTTGGCACCCCTGTACTGGACTGTTGAGCTTGATGACCAGAGCTTTCTTTACAATGCTGCACTCAGTAGCTGTTTAACTGTGAGCTAACGTGAGCTTCAAACCCCCCCAAAAAAACTCTGACATACATAATTACTGTCAACTAGACTACTCAGCATACTTACATATATAGGGCCCTTGTTTATTACAATTTGGAATAATATGACCAAGCATCAGTTCTGCAGTTCTGCATTGTACGTGTTAACAAAGATTATAAAGAAACAAATAACAAGATCAGTGGTCCATAAGACAACTGTAAAGAGTAGATCATGACATTCTACTGTCAGTAATAAGCTTATAGAAGGTTTTTACTGCTTATAATATTGTGCCCGTAAAACTAGACACTGAACTGTAGTCCAAAATGCCACCGAAGCGTTGGTTCAGTTAATAATTAAATTTTTGTATGGCTTTTTTTAACACTGAATTGGGAGCACAAATAAATTACAAGTATACAAACACTTCAGGTAGTTTCTCTTACATCATCATACAAGGAGTAATGATGGCACTGGACTACTAACTGGAGGGTTCAAATCTCAGTACTGCAAAACTGAGCCCACAAGTAAGACTCTTATCTCCTCAGTTCAGTTGTAAGTCTCATCGAATAGAAGCATCTGCCCCGTGACTGACAATACAAATGTAAATTCTATACCATGACAGCAAATGTCATATGGTCCACATACAGTATACTGTACCACGTCCCGTGTCTCATTAAAAATGGCACTACATCAGGCCAGAACGAACTGCCAGTTTGTGAGAAGGATTTTAATCCCTTTGATAACCGACACGACAGATGTGGCTGGGTTCAGCTTGAGTGTGTCAGCATCACCCTTCTTGCATTTGTCCCGGAACACATAAATACAGCCGTTGCAGCTGGCCACCTTCCAGAGCGATGGCACACAGCTCCACACCTCGGGGAAGCGCAGGCGTGTGAAGCTGTCCAGCAGTGGGTTGTAGCACACAAGCGAGTCGCCTTCCGCCACTACAAAGATCAGGTCCTTGTGAGCGGCAGCGTGCATGTGGCCAGCGAAAGGCAGCACGTACGGCTTTGTGTGGCATTTCTGCATTGCTGTGTCGAAGCACTGGATAAGGCGGGATGGCCTGGTAAAAAAGTCAGCATCGTTTTCCTCTCCGCCCAGGAGGTAAATAATGCCGTCGAGATGAACCCCTGCAGAGCCAAACACAGCCGTGTCCAGCTGGCTGGTCTCTGTCCACGTGTTAGCACGCACTGTGTAATAGACAACACCATTGGACAGCGTGTCCTGAAGGGTCTTGCCCCCGAGCGAGTAGATGGCATCGTCGGAGGGTACGGACACCAACGCGTGGTGCAGGCGGTCACGAGGCAGCGGCGCACACCTCTCCCAATCCATGGTGCGCATATTACACTTCCACATCCGCCGTGGGATAGAGCCGCCCACTACGTACAGGTCGCCCCCATGCTTGCAGGCTGCTGTGATCTGATGGCACAAGCTATTCTGACCACTCACACTGATGGCATCGTCCTCAGCACAGTGAAGTGACACGGCCAGCGAGTGTGTCCGAGTCTCCTCCTTGCCTATAAGGTAGATGTGTACGTTCTCTCCAATCTCCTGCATCAGATGGATCCAGACTTTAAAATTACATCATGTTCTTAGTTGCTCCGACAATCCCTGAATAACACTCGTGCTACAGGGTCATTATGGGTTAATGCTTAGAAACAGAAAGTTATATTATATGGGCTATGGATTAACTAACTCACCTTTAGGCTGTCAGAGAGCACGTCTGCAAACTCCTCTCTCTCAACTTTGTTGTGGTTTATCCATGACTCGATTGCTGCAGTTGGATTTTGGGAAGTTGGAACACCATCTAAGTTAAAGACAAGACAGTAATCTTGGTGTGATGCTGGGTTTCAATAATGAATCCCATGAACGAGGGACACTAATCTAACTAGCCATTAATGCTGAGCAATATATAGTACAGGATAGTGTACTACAGCAGCAGGATATTGATTATGTATGTCTGTGTGAAGACTAACTACTGCACATTTGTACAATTATACATATTTTCCAGTGCTTTAAACTTTAAGCATAGTGCAGATCTTTTATTCTTACTTTTATTGGTTTTACAATATTTTAGGCTAAAGTGCAAGATGTTCATTAAAATGAATAAAAGCAACAGTATTTATGCATTCTTCCTTCTGTTGGCTTTGATGGTCCTACATCTTATACTGGATAGACATGGGCAGAAAAAGTTGTGTTCTGGATGAGAACAATCAGCTGATATCCTGTCAACACACTTCATGGCTCAGTCAATGTCCTGACTTGATGGCACTTTACATTTAAACACACCATGAAGTGAAAACTCATACATGAAATGTTAACCAAAAACTGTTTGTTTAGCGCACAAACAGGATGAGTTATCAACGGACAGCTTATCACAGACAGAAATATTATAGGCACATAACATCACACTCTACAAGTACTTTCTCATTAGTCTGTATTATTACACAAATGGCAATTAGCTTGTCATATACACTACTGCTCACCGCTTGGGTCGTTTGTTCTTATAGGTGCTACTTATGCTCTGTAAAACCTTTATAATGGCTCTAATCCAAGGTGCTGCTAATTGGTGATTTTTGAGGTTGGTAACTCTAAATTAACTTCTAAGTAAGTTTTGGACTTGCTTTTCTGGGAATGTCTTCATGAGAGCCAGTTTCATTATGGTGTTTGGTGGGTCTTGCAAATGCAAGTGTCAATACTGTTCTTGCAAGAACTATTCCAGAACAGCTGACCTTCGAGTCTTAAAATAACAACTGACTATTGTTACCTAATTACCTAATTCCATATGTGTTATTTCATAATTCCCCAGTACTGTTTTAGAATGTAGAAAATAAATCCCAAAACAAAAATTTGGAAGTGACCCCAATCTTTTGAGCTGTAGTGTCTGTTACTTGATAATTTTTTGTACAGTACAGACCAAAAGTTTGGACACACCTTCTCGTTCAAAGAGTTTTCTTTGTGTTCTTTATTGTGTTCGTTAACCCAAACAAGTCTCTTCTGCTTGTTGCCTGTCCTTAGCAGTGGTTTCCTAGCAGATATTCTACCATGAAGGCCTGATTCACACAGTCTCCTCTTAACAGTTGTTCTAGAGATGCGTCTGCTGCTAGAACTCTGTGTGGCATTGACCTGCTCTCTGAACTGAGCTGCTGTTAACCTGCGATTTCTGAGGCTGGTGATTCGGATGAACTTATCCTCCTTAAGAGGTGACTCTTGGTCTTCCTTTCCTGGGGCGGTCCGCATGTGAGCCAGTTTCTTTGTAGCGCTTGATGGTTTTTGTGACTGCATTTGGGGACACGTTCAAAGTTTTCCCAATTTTTCGGACTGACTGACCTTCATTTCTTGAAGTAATGGTGGCCACTTGTTTTTTTCTTCACTTAGCTGCTTTTTTCTTGCCATAATACAAATTGAACCTCTTTGAATGAGAAGGTGTGTCCAAACTTTTGGTCTGTACTGTATTTATTTCATTGTAATGATTTGTTTGCCCATGAATGCAATCCATTTATCTGTCCTACAGCACAAACCTTTGATGATGTCAATGAGGAGACGTAAAGGGAGGTTGAGGAACTCCTCTGTCTGGTGCAGCTGTACCAGATGAATCTTAGCGCAGTGTTTAGCTGCTGTATACAGCTCCTGGTCACTGTGTCTGTCTGCCAACCACATCACCTGTAACAAAAACTGAATGAGCCAGTGCTATCACTTTTTTGAATTCTGGAGCACTCTAACAGTTCTCCTCAATTCACCTGAAGACAGTTCTTGACATCCACGGTTCGTGAGAGGAAGCGCGAGCACTCTTCAAAGAGAGCTGTGAGCTGGTACATGTCGGCCATCTCGTAGGTGTCTTGTAGATCGTCCACCTGTAGCTTGATGGTGCCATGGTAAATGTAGTCCACCAGCAGCTGGAAGACGGGCGCGCTGACGTCTTTCAGCTCAATGTGGCGATCGTGAGTTTCTCTTAGATTGGAGGTGAACATGGATCTGAAGAAGCTGCTTTGGGCCGACAGGACCAGGCGATGCAGGAGGAACTCTCTGCCCTCCACCGTGATGGTGACATCTGCAAACAAGCCATCCTCCAAACACAGGTCCATGATGCTCTTAACCACACGGCTGGAATGTGAACGGTCTGTGAAAGTGTAGCCCTGGAAGTAGTTTTCCTCAATAGAGGACGTGCCCACGCTGAGGCCCCCATCATTACACGACTCCATGGCATCTGATGTGAGTTGCAGCTGTCTAGTCTGGTGGAAATATTACAAAGCACACAGTCATTTAATCATCTGGCAAAAGTTCTCCATCACCTGAAAGGAGGAAAGGACAGACTCAAGCATCCCATCAAAAACCGTTCAGACAGCTTCATTTGAAAGGGGGGGGGGG
>JAAGKR010005019.1:0-49800 GCA_011419295.1 Clarias macrocephalus
TATAACAAAAACACTAATTAGCAACCTCAGTTCAGGTGAGCGCCACATCACCTGACTGAGGTGCATTCTGGGACATGGAGTTTTACACAAAAGAACACAAAGAAAACAGAAAACACAAAGGAAGTCTCTGGGCGCTTAGGCGCCCTCTAGGGGTGATCCCTGACATTACCCCCCCCCAAAAGGCGCACCACCGGGGCGCCAAAGGAGGACCCGGACACCCTCCCCAAGGTCCCAGAATCGTCCTCCCGACAGTGAGGCTGCAAGGCCTTTTCCCTTGGAATGCTAAGGAGATTAATCCAAGGCTGATGACGAGGTTGGACGGCGGAGCGGGCACAGAGTCCTCGAAGAAGGGCGGCGGGGCGGGCACGGCGTCCTCGAACCCGTGCGGAGGCAGGAGCACGGCGTCCTCGAACCCGTGCGGAGGCAGGAGCACGGCGTCCTCGAACCCGTGCGGAGGCAGGAGCACGGCGTCCTCGAACCCGTGCGGAGGCAGGAGCACGGCGTCCTCGAACCCGTGCGGAGGCAGGAACACGGCGTCCTCGAACCCGTGCGGAGGCGGCGGCAGGAGCATGGCGTCCTCGAACCCGTGCGAGGCAGGAGCACGGCGTCCTCGAACCCGTGTGGCGGCAGAGGCAGCTCGCTGTCCTCCTCGATGCAGGACGGCAGTGGCGGAGGCAGCTCGCTGACCTCGGCGGCGCATGACGGCGGCGGCGGAGGAAGAGGGAGCTCGCTGACCTCGGCGGCGCATGACGGCGACGGCGGCGGCGGAGGAAGAGGGAGCTCGCTGACCTCGGCGGCGCATGACGGCGGCGGCGGAGGAAGAGGGAGCTCGTTGACCTCGGCGGTGCATTACGGCGGCGGAGGAAGAGGAAGCTCGCTGACCTCGTTGATGCAGCATGACAGAGAAGCTGCCTCACGCCTTTCAGGGCTCTCTGGCAGGTCTGGGCCTCCACTGAGGCGGACTGTAGATTCAGGGCCTCCACTGGGGCGGACCGGAGATTCAGGTCCTCCACTGGGGCGGACCGGAGATTCAGGGCCTCCACTGGGGCGGACCGGAGATTCAGGGCCTCCACTGGGGCGGACCGGAGATTCAGGGCCTCCACTGAGGCGGACTGGAGATTCAGGGCCTCCACTGAGGCGGACTGGAGATTCAGGGCCTCCACTGAGGCGGACTGGAGTCTGTGTGTTGAGCTTGGTGAGCAGGTTCTGGAGCAGTGCGCCCATCTCCAGCAGGGCTTGCATCCCCTCTTGATCATACGTGGACCTGCACACATTGATCTGTTGGATGATCTGACCTGCCAGCTTTTGGAGTACTAGCCTCTGCTGTTGATGCCCCTCGCTCTCCTCCTTTTGAGGACACACAGACTCCTTCCGAGGCGCTCCGCCGGCAGTTGCTTCACTCGCTCCAGCCTGCTCCAAGTAGTTCCGCCGGAGGGCAAGCCGACTTCCCACGAATGTCGCTTGCCCTGGCGTCACAGTCATAGCCCCCCCCCCAAAAATTTCCCAGGGGAGGCTCCTCTGCTAAATTACTTTTTAGGTCTTGCATTCTGTAACGGGTACTGTTTGCCGGATGAAGGAGTGGCATAGATAGCAGAGGTGAAGGTGATCAAAAGGGTTTTAATGAGACACAAAACAGGGAACCAAAAGAACAGACATGAACTTTAACCCAGAATGAACTAAACATGGAGCTACACTGAACTAGACATTACAAACTGACAGAGACAGACAGACTAGGAGACAGACCGACTAGGAGAACACGGAGCCAGGAGAACACGGAGCAAGGAAGAACACGGAGCAAGGGAGAACACGGAGCCAAACAACATACCAAAACCAACAGGAACCTTAGATGAACAAAGAACAAACAGTATCCCAAAACGAACAGATGCAAGACAAGACTAAACTGAACTCAGGAACATTTATAACAAACACTAATTAGCAACCTCAGTTCAGGTGAGCGCCACATCACCTGACTGAGGTGCATTCTGGGACATGGAGTCCACCAAAACTACAAATGGAAACAAAACACAAAATGGAGTCTGTGGGCGCTTTGGCGCTCTCTAGGGGTGATCCCTGACACTTTGTGTCAACAATTCCAGTTGCTGCTGGTTGGGAATATTTCCTTGCACACATGAACAATATAGTTTTATCCCATGAACAATATAGTTTTTTTATGTGGGATTGTTTGTTTTGTTATTGTTTATATTAAATTTTTTAAGTTTAATCTACTGTATATTGCACAATCACCAAGCCGTGATATCATGAAAACATAGTAATGCAAAAAAAAAAAAAAAAAAGCAAAAACAAAACTAAACCTCCTAAAAAATGTATGGGGTGTGAAGGGTATCCCATCTGTTCTGATCCCACAGAAGAGCTAAAAGTTAAGACTGGTTATGAGAGAAAGATGTCAGAATATATAACATCTCAGCTTGCTGCATATGGGGCTCCATAGACACAGACTAGTCAGATTGCCAATACCTGTCAGAGCTGGAGACCTACAGTACACATTATTTGGCAGGTGGTATTAAAAAAAAAAGAATTTCAGGTCAGGTTAGGCCACAGGATAATGTGCCATGCCACAAAGCTAAAACCATCTTGAACTGGTTTGTTGTACATGACAGTGTACTGTAATGGCCTCTAAAGTCACCAGATCCCAATCTAACAGAGCAACTGATGCTATCATGTCAATCTCTAAGAAATGTTTCTAGTACCTTGTTGAATTTAAGCCACCCAAAACTACAAAGGTGTGCCTAATGAAGTGGCCAGTGGGTGTATATTACTAGCCAACAGGGCTGAACAAGATGTAAGATATGCAACAATCAATAATACCTATGCTTAATCCCAATTGCGTCTTTAAAACCCTTAGGGGTCGGCTGTACCCCATGTGGGCCAACATATATTTTTTCCTGGTAACTGTGAAAAGAAATGCACCCTCATTTTTAATCTTACATATTAATTGCCAATATTAATAATTAATGGCCAAATTTGGGAATGCCAATTAGCCTAACCTGCATGTCTTTGGAAGGAAACCGGAGTACCCGGAGGAAACCCACCAAGCACAGGGAGAACATGCAAACTCCATGCACACAGAGACGAGAATCGAACCTGGCTTGGAATCAAACCCAGACCCTGCCAGTGCAAGGCGACAGTGCTAACCACTACACCACCGTTCAGGATGGGCCTCTTGTATTTTTAAAGTGGTTGGACATACGATAAATATCTGTCTGTACCCTCCATTCTGCTCACACAGGAGACAATGCAGCAAGGGTGAAATCACAAGGTACATGGAGAACAAAGACATTTCCATGTCCTTCACCTGTGACTGTGTACAATCAACTAGAGATGAGGAACCCAGGTCCAAAAAAAAAAAAAAAAAACCTTTTGAATCACTCGCTGAATAGATCCGAATCTCACAAGTCCTTTGAATTACCTGAGTCAGTAGGGATTCTGACTGCGTTTTACCATTGTATTCCATTAAGGGCACTTACCAAATCCCTAGAATCCACAGAATCCTTGGATTTATGAATCTCATACACTGAGTCCAATTGATATGCTAAATCCTGTAGTTCAGATGAATCAGCCAGGACACGTATAGTATACTGTACATGTATACTCATACTGTATAATATATTCATTCTCTTTTGTGTCTGACCATAAAAATATAAATGACTGAGAATCAAGAATTATCAATGCACACAGAAAGTGTGTACAGAAAAGTATAAAAATGAAAAATCAATTTTAAACAAATGTGCAAAACAAATGTGCAAAAAATAAATAAAATGAATAAAATAACTACGGTATATTAATAAATCAGAGGTATCTGAATGTTTTTCTTTTTTCTTTTTATGGGTTAAAACGGATAGGCTATCGGGTATGGTTTTATATAAAAAAAAAGTTCAGGTGGTAACGCTGTGATTCAAGCTTGAGTTTTCATGCATATACAGTAGTATGACCGCAGTAACCATTGAGCAAAAGCATCACACACTTAATATTCACAATAGACATAATAGGTTTGTTACAATACACATCTACATCACACCAACATGTAACAAATATGTTTAATGTTAATAAAAGCAGATTATAGAGCACTACATCAAATCACACAATTCTGTAAAAGTGAAACAGCTGCTGTTTGCTGTGGCATTGTGATTTTGCCTGCTTTTACCATGGGCAATCAACGAATCCTCAGCATCCACTGAATCCACTAAATGAGCTTTTACAAACCTTACACTTACACTGTTTTACCTCGAAAGTCTATTTCTACATGGTTTTGTCATGAATTTCCCTTCTGTGTCACTACATTTCATGTTAAATTCAACTCATTATGCAACTCATTTGTCTTCTCTGGTCTGAATTACAGCATTATTCATGATCATTCATGAATCCTCACACATGGCCTTGCTAAACAAAAAGTCTTTAGTGAATTTAAATTAATACATTGTTTTCTGTAAATGAATGAGCAGGATGATTGTCACATCTACCATATGTGACAATCCTACCATATAGTACCAGACACCAACTAAGGTGGAGCTGAAACTAAGTCTTACTAATTTGATATCACTGCACATAGTGAGATACTAATACTTATTCTTCTTAACATGGAGGGATTTAGGTACTTTTATTTTGAAAGGTTAAACCAAAAATGTAGACCTTCCTTCTTTCATCCTTCATAAAGGATTTCTTGAGCCTTTAAATCGTCCCTGTCTGTTTTAGTAGGCTGGCTGTTCACAGAGTGCTGTATCCAAGCACATTAATGGTAAGTTGAATGGAAATAATAAATGTGGTAGAAAAAGGTGCACAAGCAACAGGGATAACCACAGTCTTGAGAGGATTGTGAATTAAACCCATTCAAGAATTTTGGGGAGATTCAGGACGTGGGCTACAACTGTTGCTTTCCTTGTGTCAAGCTACTCTTAAACCAGAGATAATGTCAGAGGCGTCTTATCTGGGCTAAGGACAAAAAGGACTTGACTGTACTTAGTGGGCCAAAGTCCACTTTTCAGATGAAAGTAAATCTGCATTTTATTTTGAAATCAAGGTCCCAGAGTCTGGAAGAAGAGAGGAGAGGCACAGAATCCAAGCTGCTTGAGGTCCAGTGTAAAGTTTTCACAGTCATTGGTGCTTTAGAGAATCATGTTATCTGCTGGTGTTGGTCCACTGTGTTTTATCAGGTCCAAGGTCAGCACAGCCATCTATCAATAAGTTTTAGAGCACTTCATGCTTTCCTCTACTGACCAGCTTTATGGAGATGCTGATTTCATTTCCCAGCAGAACATGGCACCTGCCGACACTGCCAAAAATATTAATACCTGGTTCAGGGACCATTGAACCCCTTTGCTTGATTGGCCAGCAAACTCGCCACCGACCTAAACCCTGTAGAGAGTCTAAGGGGTATTGTGAAGAGGAAAATGTGAGACACCAGACCTAACAATGCAGAAGAGCTGAAGGCCGCTATCAAAGTAACCGATGTCTCCATGCCACGCCGCATTGCTGCAGTGATTCATGCAAAGAGAGCACCGACCAAGTATTGATGGCTCTACATCTACAACTTTTCAGTAGTCCATATTTGTGTGTAATTTTTTTTTCATTGGTTTTTAGTAATATTCAAATTTTCTGAAATACTGAATTTTGGGGGTTTGTTAGCTGTAAGCCATAATCATCTAAATGAAAAGAAAACCCTTGAAATATATTATGTGTGTAATACATCTATATAATATATGAATTTCACTTTTTTTAATTGAATTACTGAAATAAATCAACTTTTAGATTAAATTCTAGTTTATTGAAAAGCATCTGTACATGTTGTTGTTGATGTTATTATTATTATTATTATTATTATTATTATTATTATTATTATTAAGTATAAAAGCTTCCCCTCTTTATGTTTTGTTCTAAAACAAAAGGAACAAACTTGGACTCAAACAGGAGCAGATTACTTCAGTAGTGATAGTTTCGGAAATCAAGAATCTGGTGAACATGGTGAAATATAAAGAAATTGGCCGAGGAAGAGAGATTGAGGAAAGTTGTAAACAGATGTTCTCATCATTTAAATATGACCTCCTAATTTAAAGCTTTCTTTAAAAATATTTTCTTAAACTTTTAAAGCACTATTAACTGATAGTTCACAAACCTGCAGTGGTCTGAAATGAAACTGTTAGCATATAAAACACTAAAGTCTCTATATTAAGGCAGTCCGCATAACATTTAAACAGTAAGACTTGACAAAGCAATATATGTACATTTGCTAACATTACCAGTAGATTACCTGGTGGATCAGAGGTAAAGCACTCAGCTCTCACCCTCAAGACTTCTCCTCAGAGTTTGAGTCTGGACCAAAACATCAGCTTATTTAAAAAGAAGATAGAGAGAGAGAAAAAAAAGAGAGAGATTTTTTTTATACATAACATTATAACCAAACAACATTACCACATTAACATTGATTATCAATTATATACCAGTAAACTGGTGACAGGATCACAGGCACCCAGGGACAAAAGGCTTGCCTGTCTAGGTCTGATCTCATTTGGGGAAAATATATTATCTTATATTCTTATATATTATCTTGAAGTCATATTTGCAAAACTGGAGTCATCAGTTCAGTATTGTCCCAACTTTATGCAGGCAACATCATTTCAACAACATTTACTCAAAATTATCTAAAATTTCAAAAAGCACCTAAAACCAGTGGTGTCTCAGTGTTTAAAACATTATGATATTAATGTTGCTACAACATTTTGAAAAACAAAAATTTCCTGCTGTGTTATTCTTCAATCACTGTTACAGCATTCCTACTTTTTTGATGTCCTGTGAATAAAGGAAAGTGGTATAAATGGATAATAATTAACAGGAAATCATCTAATTCATTATATTTATATAGTTCTTACCATGGGCTCTGTTACATTTCACACCCAGAATGATGGACACCAGCAGATATGGAGAGGCCGCTACTAGACTACTGATCAGTTTAAGCACGGACAATGAAACTTCTACATGGGAGACAAGGCACACACACACACACACACACACACACACACACACACACACACACACACACACACACACACACTTCAGTGTATAAATATTTTCATAATATTGACAGCATATCAAAACATGACTCTTTACCTGTTTCTATCTGTTCAGCTCTACACCTCAGTGTCTCTGTAGCAGTAACGTTGCTGACGCTGTTAGTTGCAGTGCAGTTCAGTGTCACGTCTCCATCTGCTGGTGAGAGACTGAACTGCCACTGAGTTCCATTTGCAGACTTATAGCCGCTCCACAGGTAGGAGACGCTCTCAGCTCCGAGTGCTGCACACTTCACATCAACATCACAGCTGTTTGTGGACACTTTCCACGTCTGATTCTTTTCAATCTGCACATCTGTTATGGGATCTTAACATGCATTAAAAAAAGTAAATAAACAAAAATGAGGAATCTTTGTAACTGCAGCAGTAGTGTAATTTCACTTAATTCACTATGGTTATATTTATGGTGTATCATCACATTTACTAGCTGAACTGTATTTGTCTAGGTTACTATATATGTATAATAAAGCTCACCTTTAATATAAACTTTAAATGTTTGTGTTGGAAGCTGTACTTTATTAAAAGTTGTAACCATTAAGAACGTCCCAGAGTCTTGGGGTTGAAGATTTTGTATAGTTACTCCAACTTTCTCATGGCTTTCTATTAATCTTCCACTGAACTGGGATTGTAGAAAGGTGTAATTACGAGTTGAACCATATTTAGCAAATGTTCTGTCATTGAACTTCCACTCAGCGGTTGATAATTTCCTGTCTGGATATTCTAGCTCCAGGGAGCTTCCAGTAGCTCTGTTCAATGTCTCAGTCTTCTGATCAGCCCAAACACACACACCTGACACAAGACAAAAGATAACAGACCATATTCCAGAAATATAAGTTTGTGTCCAAAAGCTACAGTAATACTCTCTATAATTACATCTTCTTAAAAAAAGAACATATGTTTACTTTATCACCACATTTTTTTAGATAAGGCCTGAAGTTTTTTGAGTCTCACATTTTTTTTCTACAGATAAAGAATGATAAGAGAAAACAGTTACATGAGAAACATGCTCAACAGCAGTAGTACACTGTTGTGTGTGTAGTGACAAATGCCAATTAATTACTTATAAGAAAAATAATATAATTTTGGAATATACTGTAAAATTTTTAAAAAATTCATATCTTAGCAGCATAATTATTTTAAAATATATTTTGTAAATAGAATGTCCATATCTGAACACCTCGCTATAATTTAATGTGCACCTTTAATAAAATCCTTAAATATTTGTTCAAGTTGTCAGAAATGTGCCTATAAATGTTTTTTAAAACCATATAAAATCCCCTGACTTACAGGTGATATAAAGAAGCGTGTTTACCGTAAAGGTCCCATATTTATCTCCATACATACCCTGAAGAATCCTGAACATTACCAATCCAGAGATAAAAGCGTTATAGCCATGATAGTTCTGCATTGCTGTTTTCATAAATGGCTGTTTCGTCTCACTGCAGCTCGACTCACTGTTGATGCAACACTACATGAAGTTAAAGAAAACACTTCCTCATTCGCTGTGTGTCTGAGATCTCTTAATCAGTAAATGTTCGCTGTGGGTGTCAGTAAAGACAAAACGTGTGCTTACAATGTATATAATGAGCATTTTTACACAGAGTTTTTCTGCTATGGTAAATCAGGAACAGCTTAATGAAGTAGCTAAAGCCAAGGTAGCCTGACAAAAGGGAACTTTCTCTCTAAATTCTCTGTTATCGGCACACCATCTCTTTTACTGCATAGGTCTGATTGGTGTCTTCTGATGTGTCTGGTAAAATTCCATGCATAAAAGACTTCCACATCCACTTCTTCCTCTCTGAATGCCAGTAACTCACTTAAACATGCAGATGAAGAGAAATTTAAACATAATGAAATGTTACTGTTTCATGTGGGCTATGGGGTCCTGACCTGAAAACAGTTTTGTTATTTTTTCTGATAATTCCGGTGAATGGGAGGTTAAGCTTTTGAAACTGACATGAAGTCAGTGAGTTGGCCATGTGCTGTCTCATTTCCTGTTGAGAGCTGCTAGGGGTCTGTGTGACCACAAGGCTTCACACACTCTGCTTCAAAGGCAATGGAGGTTAATGTATGTTTAAATTGTATTTCTACTTGTGCTGCGTGTACAATACTGAAGTAACAGAAGTGCACGGGTTAAAATGCTTTAACTGGTGAGGATCATTTACAGTATGTTTAACATGACCACTTTGGGATGCTTGACTTGACATGATGATTAAAATTTTCAATTATGTCATACATGAAAAGTTATGTAGGGGTAATACATACACATTGTCTGAGAAAAGAGAACTAAGCATATGTGGTAGAACTGTTGCCCACAACACATACATGTCTTAATCGACAAGAGCACTGGCTTTAACTGTTGCTTTTATTAAGTGATGGAATGTGTGAATAATGAAACTCTCATAGACAGTTGAAAGAGAATGTAGACCAGGAAAATGCTGGAAATTTTTCCACAAATAAAATGTAAATCTAAAGGCAAATAAAAAATGTGTAATAAAGATATAACAAATTAAAATTAAAAGGAGTGACTGTGTTATTCATTTTCTGGTTGTAATAATTTACTTGTGATGAAATTTCTTGTAAATGACGGTGTAAAAGTGACTGACATTTAGAGGAGTCTCTTAGCCACAGTAAAACATTTGAATACCGCAAACTGATGAGTAACTTGTTGCGAGCAAACATTTTAAATTAATTTTAACTCAATAAACGAATGAGGTCTTGCAATACGAGTAGTACTTATTTGCTTTATCAGTTTTTGTCACATGATCACAACTGAGCCAATAATTCTTCTCTCTCTTGCGATGCGGGTTATTGTCTCCCATGCTCAGTCTTAGTGCACGTGCGTCACTCGAATAGTCAACATATGTGCACGCATGATACCTTTTACCGAAGCATGTGTCCAAGTGTAGTGACCGTTCTTTAGTAACTGTACTGCAATAATGAACCTTGTGAAGAAAAAGGTTAAAAAGCCTGTAGCAGTATGGGAGAATCTTTTTAATGACAAGGCAATGTCACATTTTCACGAAATCCTCAAAAGGAGGCAAAAGCAAATGTCATTAGAGAGGTTTCTTGTTAAAGTCAAGAAACCTCCAGGTATCAGCAAATGCTTGTGTGTACTGTGCCTATTTGTAATAATGATTGATGATGATGATGATGATAATGATGATGATAATAATAATAATAATAATAATAATAATAATAATAATAAAAGATTAAACAAGAATAAGAAAAAATCTTGAAAAGGGCCTACCAACCTTTGCTGGCCTAAGACAAACAATAGAGCCAGTGCTAAATCCCAAACCTGTGTTTAAAGAAAAAACTTATATTAATGTTCCAACTTGTGTAGCATCAGTATGTTTTCATTTTTGTTTTCAATATCCTGATTTTTATTATTATTTGGCAGATATACAGTACAATAGGTATCTCTTTAAGTTTAATGCCAAGGTATTCCAACTGTGAGGTGTAAATCATTCTGGATAACCAGAGAATTAGATGACAAAGGAACCAGGAGAGTAAGAGCCAGGATTCCAGATGTTTTTATTGCACATGTCAGTCGGCCATGGGCAATGGAGTCTACACATAAGTTTTTGGATAACCATTTTATGCTGAGATATCAATAAATGAGAAGGGAATACACAATCCAGGTCATAAACATCATGTGAGCATAATTAAACAAGAACACTTATAAATGTCACACTAATAGAACTTAAATCTTATAGTGATTCTTTCATGTCTATATTAAGTGCTATAAAAATTTCGATGGTTAGGATGGTGGTGTCGAGGTCTCATATCCCAGAGGAGACCGATTAAAGAATACTGACCATTAACCGTTGCAGGTAACTCACTATATGCAGTAGTTCTGGACAACCAGTGAGTGCCAGATGGAGCCGATGTTCTGCCAATCCATGCAAACTATAATTTTTTTTGCTACTTAATGGTTCAGCACATGTAAAGACTGACAAGCTTGGGAAGTGTTTCATTCATTTTGTTGATAAAATATTGAAGGGGGCAGCAAAGTGGCATAGTGGTTAGCAAAGATTTAATTCTCGCCTCGGGGTTTGCATGTTCCTCCCATGCTTGGTGGGTTTCCTTAATTCCACAGCACAAAGACATGCAGATTAGGCTAATTGCCATTACCAAATTGCCTGTACTGTGTGTGTGCCCTGCGATGGTTTGTCACTTTGTCCAGGGTGTACCCCTTTTCATGATCTAAATTTTCTGGTATAAGCTTCAGGTCCCTGCAACCCTGTACACAGGATAAGCAGTATTGAAGATAAATGAATAATTTTACTGATCACATTATTGAGGAACATTAATAATAAGGCAATAACAAGGTATCAAAACATGTCAGGTTACAGTTCATTTACCCCTATAGCATGAGGTTCAGAAACACACAGTTGAGTATAGAATAAGCTGTGAATATAGTCTGAACTGTAACTATGTGCACCAACTTCATAATGCCCCAGAGATTTCACCCACAAAGAGAACATGAAACATGGCAATACAACATAGAAATAGAGGAAAAGTAATGACATCGGTTACACTATCAGAGGGAATTCTAGTTATGTTAAGTACTGATGTAAATTTATGTATATTCATTATATGAATAAGTTATATTCTTAAAAAAATACCATAAAAAGCATGATCTGAAATCTCTAATATTATTTACTCTTAAGTGGCTTGCTTCCAGTTTATGTTTGTTATAAATTTCAGTTCTTGTTTTATGTGCATGGTTTGACACAGACGAGTCATTTCCCAAACAGAAACAGTACCAAGATGCTGGAAGTTTCCTAATAATAGAAGGTGTGTTGTGACTGCGTTTGTGACACACTATGAAACTTACTAATTTTGGTTGTGTTTCATATGCGCTATACAGGGTGTTCTTAACTTCCACTTCTTGAAATCTGACATTGTTAAAAACAGGGTGTGTTGGTAGGAAATAAAAGAGGGAACTGAAAGTTGTGAGACTATGGAAGGCCATCTGTAGAACTTGCACACATTAACTGTGGCTACCTGTAAACATGTTTGTGATATCATGAAAATATTGGTGTATTTACATAATAAACGCATTCACCAGTAACCTTTACTTAATTTGTCTTACACTTAAGAGTTTTATAGTTTCGTTCTTAAATTCAAGCATGAACTATATTCAAAATTTAATTTGCATACAAATTTACAAAACTCTGCATCTATTTACTGTATATTCTATGAAGTGTGGCCTAGTTTACACCAACATGAATAAACATAGAAAGCCCACCTGTTCATAGCCATGCTGAGTTTTAATTCACACTTAAACTGAATGCAAATTACAAGCTGGTAAATTTGCACTAAGACTATAAGAAACACCAGCGTCACACCAGTGCTTATCTGGGGGGAAAGAGACTGTAATTCAAGCTTAAAAAATCTGATTAAGGATGGAAATATCTGCATTTTTTTGTGTATAATATTGTTCTTCTATACTTAGAGAAGTTACACAGCAGATAATTACTAGGGTACCAGATAAATTTTTGAAGCTAACACTAAGTCTTATATATAAATATACAGTACTTTTAGCACTTCCTAACAATAAAAGAATATGATACCACTATACACAAAAAGATGCTTATAATTAGATTTGAGTTTTAAAATGAAATGTCTAATGAACAATAGTCACAGGAACTGCTCAAGTTTTCATAAAAGCATAGCTCCACCTTCTGGAATATAATAAATACTGCAATTCTGATTATAAACAGTATATTTTATTCATCATTTCAGGATTGTTGTTAATTTTAAGCTGTTCACAAAATATGTAACACCTACTTTGTCTCTTTTTGTATAAAAACATAGATAGTTCTCTGTTAACTTAAAATGTCAATCTGTCTTGTCTCAGCTAGTCAGCTAATTAGGTTTCTTAGTTATCTAGTTAGTTCTGTTAATTGGTGTTAATTTATGTTGCATGTAGCACCGTAGTCCTGGAAGAATGTTGTTTCATTTGACTGTGTACTGAACTGTATATGGTTGAAGTGACAATAAAAGCCTACTTGACTTGACTTGACTGACATACATGCATTAACACGGCATCAATTTTAAATAAAACTTCATTCAGTGCATTTTTGTAAATGTTTGTCTTGTCATAAGATTTTACTTAATAAGAAACACAATTATAAGTACAACAGCTTCCCTTTATTATATTTTGCTCTTAAACAAAAGAGACACACTTGGAGATTAGTGCAATGGTGATAGATTTGCAAATCGTGTGTCAACAAAATATAAAGGAATGGAAAACAAGAATCTGGTGAAGTATCAAGGAAGTGGTAGAGGATGAGAGGTTAATGAAAGATGAAATCTGACTCCTAATCTGAAAGAAAAACTCCATATAGTAGAACAGGAAACATAAGGACAATGATTTTTTCTATACTCCAGAGGTTTGAATATAAAAGAATATGTTATAAGCATTAATAAAATATTAAACTGAAATACTAAAAACTGATTAAAAAATGCAGGGTCAAGAAACTGCAAAGGTCTAAAATGTTTTAATATTTATTTGTTTTAAAATTTAAATATTACTTAAGACTTAAAAAAAAAGATTTTTAACACAAATGTTGGACTACTGAAAAGTATGAACATGTACAGCACTCAGTACTTGGTCTCGGCTCACTTTGCATTGAAGGTGTTATGGAAGCCCAAGTTGCTTTGATAGTGGCCTTCAGTGCCAAGTCCAAGCAAAATGAAATCAGCATCTCCATAAAGCTGGTCAGCAGAGAGGAGCATGAAGTGCTCTAAAACTTTGTGGTAGACGGCTGCACAGACCTTAGACCTGATAAAACAGTGGACCAACACCAGCAGATGACATGGCTCACCAAACCACCACTGACTGTGCAAACTTTACACTGGACCTCAAGCAACTTATATTCTGTGACTCTCCACTCTTCCTGACACTGGGACCTCGATTTCCAAATTAAATGAAAAATTTACATTCATCTGAAAAGATGACTTTGGCTCACTGAGCAACAGTCCAGTCCTTTTTGTCCTTAGCCCAGGTAAGACACCATTTTTTGTCCCTGGTTCAAGAGTGGCTTGACAAAAGGAATGCGACAGTTGTAGCCCATGTCCTTGATACATGTGTGTGGTGGCTCTTGAAGCACTGACTCAAACTGCTGTCCACTCCCGTTGAACCTCTCCCAAATTCTTAAATCTACTTTTTTTCACAATCCATTTAAAGCTGCGGTTATCCCTATTGCTTGTGCTCCATTTTCAACCACATTTTTTCCTTACATTCAACTTTCTATTAATGTGCTTGGATACAGCACTCTGTAAACAGCCAGTTTCTTTAGCAATGACCTTTTGTGACTGGTGATCACTGAATCAGAATGAGAGATTTAATAGCTAAACCTATTTAAAGGCTCAGGAAACCTTTGCAGGTGTTTTAAGTTAATTAGCTGATCAGAGTGTGATGCCATGAGTCTCCAATATTGAACTTTTTCACAATATTCTAGTTATCTGAGAGATATTGAATTTTAGGTTTTCATTAGCTATAAGCCATAATCATCTATAAAAAAAAAAAAATACAGTGGAACCTCAGATTGCGAGTAACGTGGTTTACGAGTGTTCCGCAAACCAAGCAAAGATTTTTAATAATTTTTTATTCGGAAACCGAGCAAGTATTAGTTTACGAGCGCAGAGTATCATACTTCACACATGCGACTCTTATTTTGACACAGAGCGTCACTCTCTCACCTTTATTTTAAAGCTAAAGTGCAGATTAATTTGTTTTTATTTTCATTTTATAGATTGTATTAATTATTTTTATGTATTTATTTTTGGGGGCTGTAGAACGAATAATTTGAGTTTTCATTATTTCTTATGGGAAATGATGATTTGGATTAAGAGTGTTTTGGAATACGAGCCCACTTCCAGAACGAATTATGCTCGTAATCCAAGGTTCCACTGTAAAAAAAAACATTTCAACATTTCAAAAAAAAAAACATTCTTGTGAATCTATATAATACTGTATGAGATTTACTTTTTGAATTAAATTAGAATCAACTTTTTGATTATATTCTAATTTATTGAGATGCATCTATATATATATATATATTTTTTTTTTTTTTAAACTGTGGAGTTATTTTGTGAAGTTGCTTGACAAAGCAATATACAGTTGTATTTAAAATAATTGCAGTCCAGATCAATAATTGTTTTTGGGAGAAATTATATTTCTTCATGGTAAATATTTTACTTGTAGGTATAGTGGAAAAAACCAAACAGACCCAACAGATTCAAAAGATGATCAGAGATGGGAAAACATGCAAAGAAGTGCAGAAAATGATAGATTGCTCTGCTAAATGATATCAAAGGCTTTAAAATGGAGACCAAAACCAGAAAGAAGTGGAAGAAAACGGAAAACTACCATTCGAATGGATCGAAGCCAATGATCAGTTCCATCATGATCAAAGAACATCTAAAGTTACCTGTGAGTACTGTTACTATTAGAAGACGGCTATGTGAAGCCAAGCTATCAGCAAGAAGCCCCCGCAAAGTCCCATTGTTTGAAAAAAAAGACATGCGCTGAAGATGTTACAGTTCGCTAAAGAACACATTGACTGGCCTAAAGAGAAATGGCAAAATATTTTGTGGACTGATGAAAGCAAGATTGTTCTTTTCGGGTCTAGAGGCCGCAGATAGTTTGTCAAGCGACCCCCAAACACTGAATTCAAGCCACAGTACACTGTGACGACAGTGAAGCATGGAGGCACAAGCATCATGATATGGGGATGCTTCTTGTACTATGGTGTTGGGCCTATTTATTACATTTCAGGGATCATGGATCAATTTGAGTACATCAGAATACTTAAAGGGGTCATGTTGGAGAGGAAATGGGTCTTGAAATGGGTGTGTTAACAAGACAACGACCCCAAACACACCAGTAAGCGAGCAGCATCTTGGTTCAAGATTAACGTTATGGAGTGGCCAGCCCAATCCAATAGAAAACTTGTGGGCTGACATGAAATGCTGTTTCTGAAGCAAAACCAAGAAATGCAGAGGAATTGTAGCATGTAGTACAATTGTCTTGGGCTGGAATACATGTTCAAAGGAGCCAGAACTTGGTTGACTCCATGCAGCACAGATGTGAAGCAGTTATATAGTTATACAACTAAATATTAGTTCAGAGATGCACAAGAAAATTTTGACTTCAAGCATTTTTGTTTAAAAGGTAAATTCATCACTTTGTAAAGATGAATGATGACACTGCTATTTTTTTGAACAGACTAATAATTGTTTTTCTTTAATTTCTGTAAGCTAATAATACATTTAACATTTTTTTTCTTCATGTTGTGATTCAGAATAGAAATCTACTGGTGTCATCTGTTCATTACACAATATACAAGTACTAACCATATGCAGGCAACATAGCTCCAACACCATTTCCTCTAAATTATTTAAAATGTCAAAAAGCACCTAACACCAGGGGTGTCTCAATGCTTAAAATATTACCAAATTAATTATGCAACAACATTTTGAGAACCAAAGATTTCCTGCTGTGTTATTCTTCAATCACTGTTACAGCATGTGTGCTGATTTGATGACCTGTGAATGAAGGAAAGTGGTATAAAATGGATAATAATTAACAGGAAATAATCTAATGGTTTATTGCTTATTATTCAGTATATTTATATAGTTTTTACCATGAGCTCTGTAACATTTCCCACCCAGAATGATGGACACCAGTAGATAGAGAGAGGTCGCTACTAGACTACTGATCAGTTTAAGCACGGACAATGAAGCTTCTATATGAGAGACTAAGCACAAACACACATATACATTTCAGTGTACAATTATTTATATAATTAACAAAAAATATTGATTGTTTTTCATCTATCATCTCAATTTACTTGCACCTCAACTTATTACCACAGGGTATTGCATTGTGTTGTTGCTCTTGTTTGCACATTTGTATGTGAACTTAATGTTGTCTTTTGTATAGTACTTAGATAGTTTTGTTAATTTAAAGTATTAATTTGCTTTGTCTTTGTCAGATAATTTGGTCTCTTAGTTAGCTAGTTAGTTCTGTTAATTTATGTTGTACGTATACTGCCACTCAAAAGTTTTCCAAAGAAAAACACATTTCCATGAAATTCACAAACAATTTTATCCATTTCACAAACAATTAAAGTTATCCAGTAATTCTGACTGTAATAATGGAGCGGCTGGCACAGTCTCCAGATCTGAAGCCTGTTGATGTCACGTTTGTGGGTTCGAGGCATAAACGCAGAGGTCCAGGTGTTTTAAAGGAAATGATGTTTATTCAACCGAAAGCCAGGGAAATCCAACAAAACAAATATACTTTATAAGAAAACCAAAACCAAAACACGAATAAAGACAACGGGAAACACGGACTAAACTCACAGATATGTACGGGATGAAATCAACAGATGCAAGACAAATAACTAAACTTAAAACACTCTATTTATAAAGAAAGTAATGATCAACTTGGTTCAGGTGAGCGCCCACGTCACCTGACCGAGGTGCAAACTGGGAAATGAAGTAAAATGAAACAAAACTACAACACAAAATCACAGGGCGCTTTGGCGCCCTCTAGGGGTTATCCCTGACATAACCCCCCCCCTCAAAGGGCGCAACTCCGGGGCGCCAAAGGAGGTCCCGGGCATCCCGCCCAAGGTACAATGTCTGCCCCTCTCACCGAGAGGCTGGCTCTTATGTCCGGCGGCACTGTGGAAGCTCGCCATCTGAGGAAGAGGAAGCTCGCCATCCTCGGCGGCGCATGACAGCAGCGGCGGAGGAAGAGGAATGCTCGCTGTCCTCGCTGAAGCGTGACGGCAGAGGAAGAGGAAGCTCGCTGTCCTCCTCTATGAAAAGCCGCGGCGGAGGAAGAGGAAGCTCGCTGTCCTCGCTGAAGCGTGGAGGTGGAGGAAGAGGAAGCTAGCTGTCCTCCTCTATGCAGAGCCGCGGCGGCGGCGGAGGAAGAGGAAGCTCGCTGTCCTCACTGAAGCGTGGAGGTGGAGGAAGAGGAAGCTAGCTGTCCTTCTCTATGCAGAGCCGCGGCAGCGGCGAAGAAAGAGGAAGCTTGCTGTCCTTGACAGCGCTGTGCAGCGGCGGCGGCTAGCTGTCCTCGACAGCGCTGTGCAGCGGCGGCGGCTCGCTGTCCACGAAGGCGCTGTGCAGCAGCGGCGGCTCGCTGTACACGAAGGTGCTGTGCAGTGGCGGCGTCTCGCTGTCCACAAAGGCGATGTTCAGCGGTGGCGGCTCGCTGTCTCCCTCGACGGTGCTGTGCAGCGGTGGCAGCTCACTGTCCTCAAAGGCACTGTGCAGCAGCGGCGGCTTGCTGTCCTCCTCGCTGCGTGACCACGGCAGCAACGGAGGAAACTCGCTGTTCTCCTCGTCGCAGTGCAGTCGTTGTCGCCGTCACAGGAGAAGGAGGCTGGCAGGTCTGGGCGACTAGTGAGGCTGGATGGCAGGTCTGGGCCTTCCCTAAGGCTTAGCTGCGTTAGCAACCCTTGGAGCGTGGCTACCTGCTCCTGCAGGTCACGAATGCGCCCTTCATTCTTTTTGGCACACCGCCCAAAGCTGCTCAGTCACGCTGGGAGGCTGCTCCTTGCTGCTCATACTCCTCACACTCCGTTCTCCCTCAGCGCTCGGTGTGGTATGTGGTTGAAATGACAATAAAAGCCTACTTGGCTTGACTTGATTTTTGTAGGCTGTCACAGCATTACATAACATGAAACGTTACCTGTTTCCATCTGTTCAGCTTTACGGCTCAGTGTCTTTGTAGCAGTAATGTTGTTGACATTGTTAGCTGCAGTGCAGTTCAGTGTCACGTTTCCTTTTGCTGGTGAGAGACTAAACTGCAGCTGAGCTTGACTCGCAGTCTTATAGCTGCTGTACAGTAGACACTCTCAGCTCCGAGCGCTACACACTTCACATCAACATCACAGCTGTTTGTGGACTCTATCCACATCTGATTCTTCTCAATCTGCACAGCTGTTAAGTGATCTTAACATGCATTTAAAAAAGTAAATAAACAAAATTAAGACTCTTGGTAACTGCAGCAGTTAAGTATTATTGCTGTACTTGCCTAACCTAACCTATAATGTGTTATTAGTAAACACTATACATACAATATACGTAGATATTCAGTATATTAGGCATATCAAGTCAAGTAGGCTTTTATTGTCATTTCAACCATATATAGTTCAGTACACAGTGAAACGAAACAACGTTCCTCCAGGACCCAGGTGCTACATACATGCATACAACATAAATGAACAACACACTTTACCAGAACCAGCTAACTAACTAAGAGATCTAATTAGCTCACTAGCTCAGGTATGCCAGATTTATACTTTTAAGTCAACCTAAAACTATCTATTTCTATACACAAAAGAGACAACAATATACAACAGACAACAAAGTGCACGTGCAAATGTGCAAACAAAGAGCTACAGAGTGACAAACACAACAACGTAACATGTTACAGTACTTCTTTATATTTAACATTTTTTTATGTGATGAGGTACGAGTTGAGATAGTGGGAAGAGAAACAGTAAACATTTGACATTCCTGAAGTAACGGCAATGATTAAAAAAATATTGTGTGCAAATAGCAAAGTAAAATAAATATTGTGTAAATATTGCAAGGAGCAGTTCAGGTAGGTAGGTATGGACAATTGTGAGATGGTTGTAGATCAGGGTGATTGTACATGTGTGTGTTTATCAGTTCAGTCCTGATGTTATTTAGTCCATCTGAATGATTTGTGTGTGTGTGTGTGTGTATGTTTATCAGTCCAGTTCCTTTGTGTTGAGGAGACAGATGGCTTGTGGGTAAAAATTGTTACATAATCTGAATGTGAGTGCCCGAATGCTTTGGTACCTTTTTCCAGATGGCAGGGGAGTGAAGAGTGTGTGAGAGGGGTGTGTCCGGTCAACCACAATGCTGGTGGCTTTGCGGATGCAGCGTGTGGTGTAGATGTCTTCGATAGAGGGGAGATAGACCCCCGATGATCTTCTCAGCTGTCCTCACTATCCGCTGTAGGGTCTTGCGGTCTGACATGGTACAATTCCCAAACCAGACAGTGATGCAGCTGCTCTGGATGCTCTGAATAGTTCCTCTATAGAAGGTGGTGAGGATTTGTGGTGGAAGCTGGGCCTTCCTCAGCCTTCTCAGGAAGAAGAGACATTGTTGGGCTTTCTTGTGCAGAGAACTGGCGTTGAGGGACCAGGTGAGGATCTCCACAGAAGAGCTGTCGATGCTGAGTGTGATCGCTCCGTGTCCTCCCGAAGTCAACAACCATCTCTTTTGTTTTATCGACGTTCAGAGACAGGTTATTGTCTTTACACCTTTGCTCTGTACGTTGACTCGTCGTTCTTGCTGACGAGACCCATTTATGTTGTACATGCATACAACGGTCGTGTCGTCAGCAAACTTGATGATGTGACTGGAGCTGTGTGTCGCTACACAATCATGAGTCAACAGCGTGAACAGCAGGGGACTGAGTACACAGCCCTGGGGGGCCCCAGTGCTCAGTGTGGTGGTGCTGGAATTGTAGTTCCCAATCCACACTGCGTGAGGTCTTTCGGTCAGAAAGTCCAGGATCCAGTTACAGAGGGAGGTGTTCAGGCCCAACAAGCTCAGCTTCCCGATTAGGTGTTGGGGGATGACTGTATTGAATGCTGAACTATAATCTATGAACATTATAACGTAAGTGTCCTTCTTGTCAAGGTGTGTCAGTGCCAGGTTGAGTGTAGTGGAGATGACGTCGTCCGTCGAACGGTTTGAACGATATACAAACTGCATTGGGTCCTGTGGGGGGGGCAGCAGGGTCTTGATCTGTCTCATGACGAGCCACTCGAAGCACTTCATGATGATGGGTGTGAGTGAAACAGGGCGGTAGTCATTGAGACAGGACACAGAAGACTTCTTTGGCACGAGGACAATGGTGGTAGACTTGAAGCATGTGGGAACGACGGCGCTGCTCAGAGAGATGTTGAAGGTGTCGGTGGGAACATCTGCCAGCTGTTCTGCACATTCTCTGAGCACTCTGCCTGGGATGTTGTCTGGTCCAGCAGCTTTACGTAGGTTGACTCTGCGTAGTTTTCCTCACATCAGCCATGGTGAGACACAGCATCTGGTCGTTCGGAGGATGGGTGGTCTTTCTCACCATCTCGTTGTTCTGCCTGTCAAACCTTGCATAGAAGCTGTTCAGCGCATCTGGAAGGGAGCCATCACTGTCACAGGCAGGTGATGATGTCCTGTAGATGGTGATGGCTTGTATGCCTTGCCACATGCGCCGTGTGTCACCGCTGTCTCTAAAGTGGTTGTGGATTCTCTGGGCATGTGCGCGCTTTGCCTCCCTGATGGCCCGGGACAGTCTGGACCTTGCTGTTCTTAGGGCCACCTTGTCCCCCGCTCTTAAGGCAGAGTCTCGGGTCCTCGAGACCAGAGTTTCTGGTTGGGTCGTGAGATGATGTTCTTGGAGACAGTGTCATCATCGGTGCACTTGTTGATGTAGCTGGTCACTGATGACGTGTACTCCTCCAAGTTGGTGAAGTCGCCATAAGTCGCAGCTTCCCTAAACTTGTTCCAGTCAGTGTTCCTGAAACAGTCCTGGAGAGCAGAGATGGCTCCTGCTGACCAGGTTTTTACCTGCTTCAGAACCGGTTTTGAACGGTGATGAGTGGTCTGTATGCTGGAATATTCTGGAATTAGCACAGAGATGTGGTCTGAGTATCCGAGGTGGGGGTGGGGTCTTACCGTCTTACTACACAGAGCTGCATTTCTGTCAGTACAAAATGAGGCTAGGCCATCTAGTTGAATGGCAGCGTCTGGAACTCTGACGCTGAGCCATGTCTCCATGAATACAAAGATGCAGCAGTCCCTAAACTCACGCTGTGTAGTCTGTTGGAGTCAGATATAGTCCAGTTTATTATCAAGGGAGCAAGATGATGGACGGAAGAGCTGGCCGGCTAGGGTTTGTTTTTAGCCTAGCACAGACTCCCGCCCGCTTGCCACGCTTCCGCTTCCCCTCCCACGGCCACCAGCATCAGGCAAGGACGAGGACTGGAGGCCTGGTTTCCGATTACAACAATATTGTTTTCAATGCTGAAGCAAACATGAATTTTATTTAGTCTTACAATAGATCTTTTATGATGAATGTGTGTATATGTGCTCATTTTATTTTCATAATGATGAAAATCGTGCTTTAAAATTCACAATAAAAAGTTTCTTATATAGTTTTGTAATGTTTTAACAGGGACAAAACAATCAAAGACATGGCAATGCCTTCGTTTAAATGGTCTTGAAATTTATTTAATTTCCTGATAGTGTTAACTATGCGAATGTCCTGATTCGTGAATATGTCTACATATCTTGACGTTAAAACGTAAAAATGTGGTGACATTGAGCACCAACAGAAGACATGAATGAACAAAAAATTTTAATAAAAATAAAAAATATTTTTATATGAACACGAAGTGCTTCGGGCTTTTTATATTAATAATCATCATGTTTTTTGCCGTTTGTGTCCAGCTTTGAATAATTATTTCATCCATTATTTGACCATGGTTGGAAATAATAACTAGAATGTGATTGTGAGTTTATGACTGACGTAAAGCTGTTCTTCGCCGTGCGGAAACCCACAGCTCATACCTTCACTTTACAAAATGCAGACATATTCCCCCAGAAATGCAACAAACAAATATATAGGTTACTTGCTAGATAAACGATGGCTTTTCCAACACGACAGGGCACTCCGATGTAAGCCGATTTATTCCAGTCATAATAAAATATAACAATTTTGCTGTGTAGTTTATTTTTTGTGTGCATAAGAATTGCATTTCAATGGATGTTTCATGGCGCCAGATGGCCAGTCCTCCGCTGCCAAAGACTTTAGAGACAATCTACCAGGTTTGTTTATTTTCCAAAGAAAGCATACAGTACCTACAGTAAATAAAAGTAATGGTATAAAAATCCAACTAGTCTGATTTAATTGGATTTAATTTGGTGTACGCGCGTGTGCAAAAAGACAAAGTGCAACAAAGATTACAAGATTAGAGTTTGTTTGTGTTTCTGCGTGTCTCATAGGTGTGTATGCATGGAGAGTTTGTGTGTGTTTGTGCACGTGTCTCATATGTGACATTCATATGAAATGCAATTCTTGATAACTTTCAAATTCTTGATAAGTGTATGATGTCAAAGTATTTGTGGACATATAATTAGGAAAAAGATGTAAATTCAGGATGTCTTGAAACATAATGCAGTAACTTAGAATTTTGTTTCAATACAGTTTTATTAAATATAGAATATAACAGACAGTATATGGCAAATGGTCACTCAAAGTCATTGAGTCATTGCAAAAGTAAGAGTAGTATTAATTCTTTTTTTTAAAAGAGGAAAACTATCTTTTCTTTCTAAGAAGTTTGTTAATTCTTTCTCTTATTTGCTTTTTGTTGCAGGCTGTGGGGTGGAATTTTCTAGCACCAGCATCGGAAATTGCTTGGTCTGCCATCTGATCCTGTTGAATCCAGATACTGTATAATTGTTTCTCTAGTTTGATGGTCACGTGATTTAAAGTCACATCTGTTATGATCACTTCATGTATGAGAGACCGGCGAACAGGATGGTGAGAATGCGAAGCGTTTCTTAGTGTTTCAGGCAATTTCAAACAGAATGATGAAACTGAATGTTATTTTAAGATGTTGGGCAGAAAAGACACTGAATGTTCCAGAACTGGTGAACTGTGAAAGTCGAGTATTGAACCAGTTGCCAGTTGATGGCTTGCAGGTCGTAGGTGAACTGTTGAACCCACTAATGCAACATTTTCCATATCAATCTGCAATCTGGTTCGGTCAGTCAGGGGTGTTGACGCAGCTGGCGGAAAACCAAAATCGACATCGTCCAAGCGTCCGATGGTTGATGTGGAATAGTCTCCAGCAGTGTTGTGGATTAAAGTCCAATTTGCAGACGACTGTTGAGTTAGCATCAATAGAGAAACATCGACCCTGGCCTCCAAACTCAGAAGGCTATGTGTCATAGCTGATAACTGCTCCTTTGATCTGCTGGTTACTGCGGGGTGCCGACTGTTGATCAGTGTAGCCTGTAAAAGACAACATAAAAAGCATTTAATACCTTTAGCACACCACAGACATGTACAGATTGTTTAATGGTGTTGGAAGAAAAATACATACCGTTTTCTTTTTTATGAGCCGGGTGTTCACAATTTTTTTTGTGCTTTAATGCGACTTGTTCCCTTTTCCAGAATGCTGTATAGGCAGTAAAGAGGAAGGATACAAGTACAACCAAATCTGAATGTCAAATAAAGTCAGGGGAAAAAATCGGTAACTGAATAACTACTATATATTATTAAAGGCTTTCTTACCCTTTGTTTTTTGCCTGCACAAACGCAACATTCTTCATGGAATAAAACATCTTTGCCTCCATGTCTGTTGCTAATAATATTTGTAGGAACTGCAAATGCGGTTAAAAAATAGTGAGAATGTCTGCACTGATCACTAATCATGAAAATGTTGGATTTGAATCAAATTGCCAGAAATGTTTACCCCATGTGTGAAACGACGCAATGGTTGCAGGCTCTGTGAAAAAACAACTGTGGCATGACAATCAGTAAGAGATAAATTCGGAGAATCAGGCAAAAACTTAGTTGGAGATATAGGAAAACTTTGCACTGACCCATGATCCACGACAAAAATATAGAGCTACATCTCCAACAAGCTCAAACATGGATCAATGAAGAGGAAAAATTTCACAACGTCATTTTCACTGATGAAACAACGGTGGCTTTGCCACAATGTTATTTCATAAAACAGGAAGACAAGTGTTCAAACCCAAGCCAAAACATCCTGTGAAAATTCATGTTTGGGGAGCCATTTCTAGACTTGGGCCAGGACCTACTGCCATCTTTGAAGGAATAATGGACAGGTCTTTCTTCGAAGAGGCGATTATAAAAGGAACCGCTGCCTCCTACATTAAGGAAAACTTTTTCCAGGACAATGACCCGAAGCGCACTGCTTCAAGAAAAGTGATTGCTTAAGAGGGAATTAACTGGGTGAAGACATCCGCCGAATCTCCTGACATGAATCCCACTGAAATGGTGTGGCATGCTCTGAAAGACTATATTCGAAAAGAAGGAAAACCGACTACAAAATCAGATTTAATTGCTGCCATTAATAAATTCTGGTTTGAGATACTTACAGAAGAGGGATATAAATAAATACATAAATAGGTTGTTGGGTGGACACACTGGAATGTAACTAAACACTGCATTTATGACCCAAAAAACAAAACCTTTTTTTGTCGTATGTTGTGTTTATTGGTTTAAACTTAAACCATTTTTAAGTTCTTTAATAATGAACCCAAAAATCGAAAAAATATAGTCTAATGGCATAGAAGCCATAAAAAATAAATTAAAAAAATAAACTTTGAGATGACCATTGTGTCGTATTTTTGTGTTAATTGGATTAAACTAAAACATTTTTGTATTATTTGATACAATTGTGTAATTTAATTATATTTACATTTATATATACTATATATTTGTGTTTGTTGCATTTCTGGGGGAGTATGTCTGTATTTTTATTGATAAATCGCACGCATTTATTGCCTTTTAATCAAAACGTTGCCTTTTGTAAAGTGAAAGTGTGAGCCACGGGTTTACACACGCCGATTTTAAAAGAATTTTAGATAAATTTTAAAGCATTATTTAGGGCATCTCATTTCATTATTATAAACATAATTCATTAATTACCCTCGAGTGGGCCGTAGGGCTCTGATCTGAAAATTTTTAAATTGACAAATATTGTAAGTAAACAACAGTAGCACAAGTTTTTGAAACATGACTGCCCCCTACAGGTAATGAATGGCATTTTCAAAGCTTCCTGCGCGCTTCTCGGAATGTGCGTTCTTAATGGCCAGAGCTGTATAGTATTTTCAGTCTCTTTTGTTTCTGACCATAAAAATATAAATGACTGAGAATCAAGAATGATCAATGCACATTGACAATGCACATAGAAATAGGTTTAAAGAACAACAACTATAACAAAATGTAAATTTGCAAATCCCTCAGAATTTGGCCTGTAGACTAATATGAATATATTAAATATAAAAATAAAAAATATTACCCTTTATGTGCAAAACACTTTTAAATAAACAAAACGAATAAAACTAGTATATATCTAGATTACTAGGTATCTAAACGCTTTATGGGTTAAATAGGATGAGCTATTGGGTATGGTTTGATAAAAATAAATAAATAAATAAATAATTCAGGGGTCCGTTCTTCGTACGTCGCTAACTCAGTTAGCTGGATTTGATTGTTGTGGATTTGTCCTGATCTTGGATTGTTTCATTCTTCGAAGCACATCTCGCACTTGCTGTCATAGCAACAGGTCTGTAAGCTTAAACCTGCGCGGAAGCAGGTTTATTTCATGTAAACAGGATTTAGGCTGCGCCCCTGGCAGGTTATGATTGGTTGAAATGGTGACATCACATCTGATTGGTTTAAGAGCATGACTGACGCGAACTGACTCACTATCTTGCATATATATACACAGTACAGACCAAACTTTTGCACCCCTTCTCATTCAAGGAATTTTCTTTATTGTGTTCTTTAGCCCAAACACGTCTCTTCTGCTTGTCGCCTGTCCTTAGCAGTGGTTTCCTAGCAGATATTCTACCATGAAGGCCTGATTCACACAGTCTCCTCTTAACAGTTGTTCTAGAGACGTGTCTGCTGCTAGAACTCTGTGTGGCATTGACCTGCTCTCTGATCTGAGCTGCTGTTAACCTGCGATTTCTGAGGCTGGTGACTCGGATGAACTTATCCTCCGCAGCAGAGGCGACTCTCGGTCTTCCTTTCCTGGGAAGGAATGTGAGCCAGTTTCTTTGTAGCGCTTGATCGTTTTTGTGACTGCACTTGGGGACATTTTCAAAGTTGTCTAAATTTTTCGGACTGACTGACCTTCATTTCTTAAAGTAATGATGCCACTCGTTTTTCTTTACTTAGCTGCTTTTTCTTGCCATAATACAAATTCAACCTCTTTGAATGAGAAGGTGTGTCCAAACTTTTGGTCTGTACTATACATATAGTAATATATATGGATGTATTTAAACATACTTGCAGTATATGTGTGTGTGTGTGTGTGGCTGTGGTCATCATTCGTGTGTTAATCTCCGTGTGTGTCTAATAATATGTAACAATCCCCCGAATGTAATATGCCCCGATTGCGTCTATATAAGTGGAGGTAATTTTCTCTAATCTGTCGCAGTCATGTCTTGTCCGTTTATGAGAGAGCAACCGGTTACTGAAGGTGTGCGGATTATTCGCAGGGTTTTTCAAATTCCTCGTGTATTGCGTGATAGACAGGATCCTTTCGCACAGCATGACGATATACTTCTTCTTACTATACTTGTTCTTGTACTTCACTTTTACTTTTACTTGTTCCCATGGCTCCACTGCTGGCTCTGACATTAAAGATGACAAAAAGAGCAATTAATACAAATAGGATTTGAGATTATACCCAAATAAATAAAATAACATATCAAGGAACATGTAACACGGGCAGCACTCATGCATTTAATAATTATTTTTATTTTAAATTATCTTTATTAAAGTTTGAAATTCTCCATAACCCTCTAAAAAAAGCTCTTGTACCGTTTGAGAAAACAATTGAGCTGCTCTTTTGCCATTTCGTCAACCAATCGAAGGGGTTGTGATCAGTGTTTCGACTGTCGATGCATATCGCCTTTTAAACTAACGCACAAATGCGCAATAATCCTAGACAACTTAATCCAGCTACACTACTCAACAGGTGTGCTCGACCTGCCACCGGCGCAAAAATGGCAGATCAGCAGCTGAGTGCTCTCTCGTCATCTCAGGTAAGTTTTTTTTTTTTTTTTCACAGATTGGGAAATGTTTAAGAGAAGTAAAATTACAGAGATGTTTTAACTATAGCAGATGAGATTTTAGGAGTTTAAAACGCTGGCGAGGAGCCTGTGCCGAATCGATCTCGTGTCTGTAAGCTGTCATGGCCGTAGATTTTGGAATCCAACTCGAACAGAACACAGAATTACACACATCTTTTTTTTAAACATACGATTATTTTTGACAGTGATTTTACTCCATACACTTCCTACTATGGGATTAGACACCACCTAGGGTACCAGAGAAATTTCTGAAGCTGAAACTAAGCCCTACTCAGTAAGTATACCATACCCTTAACCATTCAATATTTTATGAAAACTTCCTAATGTGACCAGGGATTTTGAATTACCACCAGGAACACATGGAGCGGTTCTACATCTTTTGTAGTTTATTCAGTTGGTTCCAAAATAAATGATTTTAGTGCAAATTTCTTAAAACATATAGAAAACAGTGCTGCTCAAAGCTTTCACTGTTACAGGTGAAAAAAAGAAAGAAAGAAACTAATAAGAAAAATAAAATATTAGTCAATGACAAATCTTAGAGAGCTGATAGCACAACTCCAATTTTCACAGCTCCATCTCACTGTTTATCCCTTTAAAACAGCACACTCCCGAACATCAGCACACGGCAATAAACAAGCCGTCATGAAAATAGAAAAAGGGAAAATTTACATTACAGAAAACCACCATGAAAATAAAGTTATTACTATTTAGTACAATATGGCAGTGGGAACATTGTGCAAAATAAAAACATTATAAGTACACCTCATGGTATGTTACTCTTTGGCACATTTCTTGTAGAAATAAAATGGAAAGAAACACTGACATAACTATGAACTTTTCATCTCCTGTTCACTTTACAAAAGGTTGCAATCTTCCCCAGTGAAGTAATACACACACTGTGTAAACAATCACATATTGTGCAAGGCACATTAAAACATTGAACATTTGCATATTTAAGTGTATTCCTCTTTTAAGATTTACATTTCAACAGGCCTACACCTCACATGACATTATACCATTGGACATCATTGCACATGGTATAAGTTAACAAATATAACCACTCTTGGAAATAAAACAAAAAATATTCATCCAGGCATGACACTCAACAAGAATATTTACAGGAAATATCATATTTACCGCCAGATGGCCTCCACTATGACATGATTTTACTCAGAGCCTGCAGCACCTCCTGCTCACTGCACGTCACACAAGATGTCTGACACAAGAACACACGTGCATTCTCCTACATGTGACACCCACAGCACCACCTTTTGGCCACTTCAGGGAACACACCAGAATTCACTGTTTCTCTTTATGGCATAAATCTTAACCAACAAAACAGGAAATTTCCCCATGCAAAGGAAAAAATAAAATGTTTATTTACCACCCGGTTACACTAAGAATAAAATAATTTGATATTACTGCACACAGATACTAATACTTATTGTTCTTGTTGTAACTTTATTTAAGGAGTTTTATTTTGAAAGGTTAAAACAAAAAGATAGACTGAAAGGGGAGGAGAGAGACGTGAGCGCAAAAGAAATTTAAGGGTGTAAGGCCTGGAGTGAAGAAAGAATCCGTTGTCTGCGTGATACACAAGGGGACACTGTTCGTCAGAAATGTTGAGATGGTGTGTTGGCCCGAATACTTATCTCCGATTGAAAGGACCTAAGGTACTGTGAGTTTTCTTCATTGTTATCTAACTACAGTTGACATCCAGAAGAAGTACACGGACATTTTTTTTTTGTTGTTGTTCTTGCTTGGCAGTAAAGCTGATTCGGATCGAGTGATTCTTGCTACTGTACTTTTGAGAAAAATCCCGTCATCGTTTGGCAAATTATTGCCGCTGTGTGGACACAAATGGTATTGCTGTCTTTTCACTCTTTCCGAGAGAGCATTTTTTTCTTGTTTTGTGAATTCTGCGATTGCATCTGGGATTTATTTGGGTTCTAAATTTCATAGTTAATTTTTTGCCACTTTGTTTCAAGATTTGCATTTTTTGGATTTTACTACCGTCTATTGGTTCATGTGGATGCTATTTTTTCTGACTTTCTCTCTCTCTCTTTTTCTATATTTATTTGAAAAGGAAATTACTTGCTATTTTTTGAACAAGTTGCTGTTGATCTGTGATTTGAATCCCCATGCAATAACAGCGCACTCCAATTCCAGCCCAGTGCTGTGGTGAGGTAAAACATAAATACAGGGTTATGATTTTTGTGATTTTATGCTGACTGACATGAGAAAAAGTATATGAAGTGGAATGTGAAAAAAAATCTGGTTGTTTGTCTCAAGATGGCGCCGCTGCGTATGGTCCACTGTCCTACTCTGTCATGTTTTTATTAATTGTTGTGTTTATTTTAATTGTCTCTTATGATGCGTCATCTCTGCTGGTATATGATCGCCTGACACTACTAAATATACGGGATAATATGTACAACTCACCTGACTGTACTAACAGTGAATATTCAAAGACAACGCCACCTTTTATAGCATCTGTACCTGAGCATCTATGGCATCATGTTTATCCGTTGCGTCGCAACAAGAGGCGCAAGAGACGCGGAAAGAGAGGAGGCATCCTCGTCAAACTGAAAGCCTACTTGGCCTCCTGTGTGGATAATCTAAGCTTTGCTCTAAATGGAGTATCTACTGAATGGGGAAATTTTGACCTGCGTCGCTCTCAGGAGTACAGCTATTGGTGGCTAAGAACGGCTATCCCAGATGACGGGTGTTCGCTTCCATGTCGCGGGCCGGTGAGGATCCAGGCACGGGGCTCTGTACAGGGAAATCTCTGCCCGCTCAGTCGAGCCCCAAAGCAGAGCTGTAATGCGGTACGTACTGCCTTGTTGAACACTCGTTCACTCACAAATAAGCTTTTCATTTTGAATGATCTGATTTCCATTTGCAACCTGGATTTTATTTTGATCATGAAAACTTGGCTAAAACAAGGTGATAACAGCGCCTTCTCTGAGCTCCTCCCTCCCGGCTATTCCTTCTTGAGTATGCCGCTGCTGTCCCGTCGCGGTGGAGGACTGGCTGTGGTTTTCAAACAAAAATTCAGCTGCCGTTTACGCCCATGTAAACGCTACAACAGCTTTGAGCTAGAATTGGTTTTGATTCAGGTTGCATGTCCTATATTGTGTGCTATTATTTATCATCCACCTAAATACAATAAGGACTTTATCTCTGAGTTACTTTCTGAATTAATGCCAAAATATGACAGTTTACTCATTTGTGGAGATTTTAATATTCATGTCTGTTGTCCATCTAGCCAACTGGTAAATGACTTTCTAAGTCTTTTAAACTCCTTTGACCTGACCCAATCAGTAAATCACCCTATGCATCAGCATGGGCACACACTGGATCTTATAATTTCACATGGACTTCCCGTATCCATCTCAGAAATTATTGATATTTGTATTTTGGACCACTTCCCTGTTATCTTTGAATTTACTGTTCCACTATCTACTATGAAATCTTTCACTCCAGCCTGCCGCCGCCACACCATTACATCCACCACAGCTGGAGTGTTTGCTGATGCTTTCAAGAACACTAGTTTTTACATCCAGGACGAGCCAGCACCCCCCCTGTGCCCAGAGGATTTTATCTCCACCCTCTACTCCACCTGCTCAGAGATTTTGGACTCCATTTCACCTTACAAGGACAGACCCATGAAAACAAAACCTGACCCTTGGCTTAATGATACTACGCATGCACTTAGCGTCAGCGCTGCAGACAAGCTGAGCGCAGGTGGAAGAAGGACAAATTACAAGTATCACTGGGTATACTGCGTGACAGTCTTTCTGATGCAATTAAAGAAGCTAAATGTGTGTACTTGTCAAATGTAATTTCCACCAGCTGTAATCGTCCTAGGATGTTATTCAATACAATTCAGTCAGTTACAAATCCATTGTGCAATGTTCTGAAACATGCATCAAGGTCATTCTATTATGAATTTCTTAATAATTTTGTTGATAAGAATATTAACACTGCTTCTGATCCGTGTTTAATAGGTTTGAGCCAGTATCACAGTCTTCTCCCTGAAGAGGTCCAGGGGTTATCCCCAACTAACTGTCCTCTGGACATTATTCCATCTAGGGTCCTGAAACAGGTTTTTAACACAGTGGGCCCATGTCTCCTCTCTTTTATTATTTTTATTTTATTAATCCAATCTTGATCCTGCAGTACTGTCTAATTTTAGACCAGTATCTCATTTATCCTTTTTATCTAAGATTTTAGAAAAAAGTTGTCTCTATCCAGTTGCAGTCCTTTCTAGAAAAAAAAATCATGTTCTAGAGTAATTCCAATCTGGCTTTTGAACACGCCACTGAATCCGCTCTCCTGAAAATACAGAATGATATCCTCATATCCCTTGATTCCAAAAAACCTGTGCTGCTCGTGATATTGGACCTCACTGCAGCTTTTGATACTGTTGACCACTTGATTCTCCTGACATGGCTGGCACAAGAAGTTGGCCTTCAAGATCCCATAATACGATGGTTTAGATCATATTTAACAAATAGGACTTTTTCTGTCATGATTGGTGATCTCTCTTCCTCCTCGGCCCCTTTGACCTTTAGTGTTCCACAGGGTTCCATTTTGGGCCCTGTTCTATTTTCTTTGTACATGCTGCAATTAGGGTCGATTATTTCAAAGCATAATGTTTCATTTCATCTTTATGCAGATGATTTACAAATCTATCTGCAAGTTGTGCCAAATTCATCTGATACACTTAAATCGATCGACCGTTGTCTGCATGACATCAAATTTTGGCTGTCACAAAATTGTCTTTGTGTGAATGAGAGTAAAACAGAATGTATTATGTTTGGCACCTCCAATTTTTCTAGCTTTACTACTGCTGGTCTTGATTCTCTGGTTCCTCATTTTAGCCAAGGAGTCAAAAATTTGGGGGTGACTTTAGATAGCAGTTTAAACTTTCAGACACACATTGACTCTGTTGTGAGGGCAGGCTTTTTTCATCTTCGCCTCCTCGCAAAGGTCAAACCCTTTTTAAATCAGAGTGACCTGGAGAAATCCATTCACACTTTTATTAGTTCGCGGCTAGACTACTGCAACGTACTTTATGTTGGAATCACTCAAGCTCATTTGCATCGCCTGCAACTTGTGCAGAATTCTGCGGCTCGTATGCTGACCAATAATCATAAATATGATCACATAACACCAATCCTGTATTCTCTCCACTGGCTTCCGGTACAGTTCCGCATTCAGTTTAAACTTTTGATGTTTGTTTTTAATGCGATTAATGGTCTGGCACCTTCCTACTTTATGAACAAATTAGAGCTTTATGTTCTGCCAACCAAAACCTGCTAGTGGTCCCTCGGGCAAGGTACAAACAATGGGGTGATTGCTCCTTTGCAGTGGCTGGTCGTAAACTCTGGAACACCATTCCACCTGAGTTACGTAACATTACGGACCTCCATCTGTTTAAAGCAAAACTAAAGACTCACTTATTTAGAATGGCTTTTAATATTTTATAATTTTATAGTTTTATTTATTATATTTATTATTATCATTTCATTTTAGTTTTGTTTTTCAAACAAAACTAAAATTAAACTTTTAATAATTGCCTGTAAATAGCCATTTATCAGGTGATTAAGCATCATTACTACTAGTATAAAATAAAGGCCTGACTCACATCACATCCAGTCAGCAGCTCCACTTGTCATGAAAAGTGCTGGAAAAGCACAGAGTGTAAGCTCGGCTGTGATCACTTGACTGCTGCTTAATTAGAATATCAGATCGATCTGGTCCAACTTTTTTCTTTTTTTTTTCTGATCACCTTGCGAAGGAGTATTTTAGCAAAGAAATTACAGAATTTTCTCTCATATTTAGCTGGCTTCCACGTCAATCACTATTCAATACATTAACTAACAATCTGCTGACTGTTAATAAGACTCGTTGAGAATGTTCCAATCACATGAGCCCAAATATTTAAAAACAATATTGACAAAAGTGGGAAGGTTCAGGGCGCACAGTGCTGCAACCCAGGATGATTTGAAAAAATCCAATTAAAGCTCAGTCTCAAATCATGCTTTTAAAAAATGTACGTGCCTACATAGACACTCATTTGAGCGTAATACAGTTTAGATTTTTTATGAATAAACTATACAGTGGAACCTTGGATTATGAGCATAATTCAATGAAACAATGACATGCGCGCACACAGACACAAAGAGCAGGCTGATGCAGAGAGAGAAAATTAATCTTTAACCTCTAATGAGACTTGCTTTTGCTTTACATGCGCGCACACGTGTGTTATAATAAACAGTACACGCGCTGTACACACACGTAAACAGATACAAAATAAAATATGTTTTATCCACACACGTGGTCACAGTGTTATAGAAAACAGTACACGTGTGCACGGATGTTGATTATACCAGTAAGAGACGAGCACTAAGACCGAGCAGGGGAGATGATTACCCACAATTCTGCAGCGCAAGAGAGAGAAAAAATGTTGGCTCAGTTGTGATCACGTGACGCTCTGTGTCAAAACAAGAAGCGCATGCGTGATACATGATACTCTAGATAACCAAGACTTGTTCGTTTTCTAAGTCAAAATTAATAAAAAATTTATTTGCTCGTCTTGCGGAACACTTGCAAACTGCATTACTCACAATCCGAGGTTCCACTATATTAAGAAATACAGCGGAATATTGTGACTAAATTACCTTTTTTCATTGTTAAAATAAATAATTATTATGTTAAATAATTACATGTTAAAGTTGCATTCTCTCTGCCTAACTTTAAGGGGGCGGCGCCCCTGCACCCCTTATTGACTGGCCGCCACTGATGGTTGGAACTGTTTCTTTGTTTCTGTTCAATTTGTGCAATGCGAAAAGAGACCTGAGTTGAACTAAGGAAAATTTTTTTATTATTTATTTATTTTTTCTGTGTGTGTACTTTTCTCGTTGGTGAATTGCCAAGTAAAGGGGCTATTTGTTTTTCCTATTGTACAGTATTATTTGTGTTTGACTTCTGATTTTGGAGTAGGGATATTCCTCCTGTCTTGTGGGCTGTTAGAAGGGAAGAGGAGTTAATCAATGTTTCTATACTCTATGTGTTAAAGGGGATGTTATTGTGTCTCAGAGTCTCAATCCTTATCAGTCACTGCTACAAAAGAAAAAGCGAAATTATCAAGGCAGATGAAAGCATACTTAAATAAGTTAGTACAGGAATACTTTAGAGAGATTGAGGAAAGTTGTAGCTATATATGATCCCTAATCTCAAAGAAATGTTTTCTTAATTTTTTGTTCTAAAAATTTTAAACTGGAACTTTATTAACTGATAAAAATACAGGTTCACAAAACTGCAGTGGTCTGAAATGCTCATAACTGTTAGCATATAAAACTTGTACATGGCAGCTACACTGAAGTTTCTAGGTCTCTATAGTAATGCAGGGTATTGGGTTCGCATAACACCATGGTTCTCAAAGTGTGGGGCGCGCCCCACTAGTGGGGAATACAGACATGACAGGTGGGGCAAAATGAATGGGAGGAAATTAGTGGAAAATAATAGGAAAGTACCTATTCTAATAGATGCATTTCTTTACTGACAATGATGATTGTACACTCAAAACTAAACAATCACATGAAATGGATCATTTAATACAAGTAAATTTAAATAACATCAGTCGGGGACTGGGAGAAAAAGTGGAACATGCAACAATAACGGTCGGCATGTTAATTGCAGAGGAACAATATAAGGAAATTTTCAGTATTATATTGTTATGTGATGCGGTATGGAGAGCCGCACCACAAGATGTTTTTAATGATAAGAGCCCTTACGCAGGGCTTTAGAGGGGGTTAACGAAATAGGAGTATGTGAGAGTGCTTATGACACACACGGGAAGACCTTCCCGTTTGGAGGTAGTGTGGGATTATTAATTAAGGAACTTAAAAGGAAACAAATGAAAACTGAAAACACAACAATAAACAGAGCTCTGCCATCTACGTGAGAATGGACGGGGCTCTGGAAAATAAAACAAAAACTATATCCTCTAGGGGCATTCGCCCTTACTGAGGATTTATTGAGAGATGGAGCGTATGTGCTTTGTGCTTTGAACTTAAACTCAGCGCACACGCTGGACTGACACGTGCCGCTATCTCTCTCTCTCTCTCTCTCCCTCTCTCTCTCTCTCTCTCGCCAGCGTTTTAGACAGACAGGCTGTTCAAAGACAAAGCCCCAGCCTCTGTCTGTCTAAAACGCTGGCTTTATTTTCATTCTTTCTTTCTTTCTTTCTTTCTGGTCCTGATACCTTACCGGTGCTACCTAAATGATCGCACAAAGTGCAGAGCTATCAGGACCCTTAAATAAACACGCCTTCAGATGCGGCTCGTTCAGGCTGATTGCCTGACGGCGGCGTTGCCTGGCAACCGTATATAAATGGCCATGCCTTTGCCTGTTCAGAACTCTGCCTGGTAGCAGCCTGCGGATCTGCCCGTTCTGAACAGTTTAAGCACGGCTCTGCCCCTTGCACGACCCGCGTTGTTACATATATATGTAATTATCATTCATTCCAATGTGTATGCTGATGTTTCTGTAGAGAATAATGGTGTTTATTCTTTCAAACATGTATAATTTAAGCGCTTAATCGAGAAAAAGGCGAGTATAGCTTAAAGACAATGTAGAGAGGAAATATATGTGGGTATCTCGTTTGCGGGTTTATTTACGCAGCTTTTGAAGCAGCTTGAGACCCAACAAATTAGGAAGACACTTAGACAACACACCCCAGTCATGTTAATAAGCCACTTGACATATAAGAAAGCTGGCAAAATACAGACAGCAGGAGAATCGCATGGTAAAATCGGAATCAGTGGACAGCGAAGCACAAATGGCTTCATTCAAAGTTGCATACAGAATTGCCCAGTGCAAAAAAACTACAAACGATTGCTGAGCAGCTAACTCTAGCGTTACCACATTAACACTGATTATCAATTATATACCAGTAAACTGGTGACAAGATCACAGACACCCAAGGCTCACTCTTGCCCATAGGGAATAAAGGCTTGCCTGTCTTCCTCTGATCTCACAGAAAAGTCAGTGCAGCACAAATCACTGAAAAATTGTCAATGCTGTCCATTATAGAAAGGCACCAGAACAACCAGTGCCCCACAGTCTTGTACTTTAGGGAAAAGCCCTAAGCCGCTGTCCCAACTCCCCAGATCCTGATCTGATCTAGCACCAATGGACATCTTTATACAAACATGTCTGATTCATGGATTTTCCACCCTGGCTATGGAGCTTATTTTTTTTGCATTGTAATGTTATAGCTTATCAGCTATAAATAAATAAAAAATACACTTATTAAATTAATTAATAAATTAATTCATATTTGCAAAATTTTACTGGTGTCATCAGTTCATTATTATCCCAATCTTATGCAGGCAAAATAGTTCCAACAACATTTTTTCAAAATTGTTTAATATGTCAAAAAGCACCTAATACCAGTGGTGTCTCAATGTTTAAAACATTACCAAATTAATGTTGCTACAACTTTTTAAGAACCAAGGATTTCATGCTGTGTTATTCTTCAATCAATGTTACAGCACTCATGCTGATTTGATGACCTGTGAATGAAGGAAAGTGGTTTAAAATGGATACTAATTAACAGGAAATAATCTAATAGATTATTGGTAATTATGCATTATATTTATGTAGTTCGTACCATGAGCTCTATAACATTTCAGATTGCGATGACACTACCCAGAACGATGGACACTATCAGAAAGAGAGAGGCCGCTACTAGACTACTGATCAGTTTAAGCACCATGAAGCACAATGAAGCATCTACATGGGAGACAAAGAACACATTTGCATGCACACATGCACACACGCACACACTTCAGGATACAATGATTGTTGTAATCTTCAGAGCATAAAAAAACATGAAATTTTACCTTTCCGTTCTATCTGTTCAGCTCTACACCTCAGTGTCTCTGTAGCAGTAACGTTTCTGACGTTGTTGGTTGCAGTGCAGTTCAGTGTCACGTCTCCATCTGCTGGTGAGAAACTGAACTGCAGCTGAGCTCCACTCCCAGTCTTATAGCCTCTCCAAAGGTAGGAGACTCTCTCAGCTCCGAGCGCTGCACACTTCATATCAACATCACAGCGGTTTGTGGACTCTCTCCACGTCAGATTCTTCTTAATTTTCACATCTGATATAGGATCTTAACATGCAGTTAAAAAGTCAATAGACAAAAAAAAAAAAAAAAAAAAAAAACTGCAGCAGTTATGTGTAATTACACACATGTAACCTATAACATAATTATTAAACACTAAACAAAAAATATATATACATAGATATTCACTATAGTTATATTTATGGTATATCATCACATTTACTAGCTGAAGTGTATTTGTCTAGGTTTTATATATATATATAAAGCTCACCTTTAAGATATACTTTAATTATTTTTATTGGAAGCTGTACTTTATTAAAAGTTGCAACAATGAAGAATGTCCCAGAGTCTTGGGGTTGAAGATTTTGTATAGTTACTCCAACTTTGTCTTGGTTTTCTATTAATCTTCCACTGAACTGGGATTGTAGAAAGGTGTAATTACGAGTTGAACCATATTTAGCAAATGTTCTGTCATTGAACTTCCACTCAGCGGTTGATAATTTCCTGTCTGGATATTCTAGCTCCAAGGAGCTCCCAGTAGCTCTGTTCAATGTCTTCTGATCAGCCCAAACACACACACCTGACACAAGATAAAAGATAACTGCAGACTACTGTATATTCCAGAAATGTACGTTTGTGTCCAACAGCTACAGTAAAACACCACACAATTACATCTTCTAAAAATTTACATTAACTAAAAAAGCCTGTACACAGAACATATATTTAAATTATCACCACATTTTTTAGATTAGGCCTGAGGTTTTCTAAATCTAATTTTTTTTTCTACAGATAAGAATGATAAAAGAAAACAGTTACATGAGAAACATGCTCAGTACACAAGTTTGTGTAATTAACAAATGGCAATGAATTTCTAATAATAAGAAGAAATTTATCATTTTTAAATATACCATAAAATTTGATCCATTTCATGATATCTTAGCAGCATAATTTTTAAAGAACAACTTTTTGTAAATAGAATGCCCACATCTGAACACCTCACTAATTTAATGTGCACCTTTAACTAAAGCTTTAAACATTTATTCAAGTTGTCAAAAATGTTCATATTAAAACATTTTTCAAAACCATTTAAAATCCCCTGACTTATATAAAATCTGTTTTACTGTAAAGGTTCCATCTTTATCTCCATACATACCCTGATGAATCATAAACATTAGCACTCCAAAGATTAAAGTGTTATATCCATGATAGTTCTGCATTGCTGTGTTCATAAATGACCGTTTTGTCTCACTGCAGCTCAACTCACTGTTGACTCAACGGCAGATGAAGTTAAAGAAAACACTTCCTCATTCGCTGAGTGTCTGAGATCTCTTAAACCATAAATGTTCATTGTGGGTTGAAGTAAAGGCAAAAGTGCGCCTACAATGTACATAATGACCATTTTACACAGAATCTATTTGATGTGGTTTAGCAGCTTTCTCACTTCTCATGAACTGTGTCGCAGACTCTCACTGTTTTTCTGCTGAATCGAGTAAAGCTTAATGAAGTACATAAAGCCAAGATAGACTGACAAAAAGATAACTTTCTCTCTAAATTATCTGTTATGGGCACGTAACATTACTGCATAGGTCTGATTGGTGTTTTCTGATTAGCTACGTAAAATACCATGCAAGTTTTCCACATCTGCAAGGCAGATGAGAAGAACTGTGGTCAAAATGATAATGATCTGACGTCAGTGGAGTGGCCACCATTTTCTGTTAATACCTGCTAGTGTGCACACTGAGTGAATGCATTGGTGGTGGTGACAAGGCTTCTCACGCCCTGCTTTAAACACAATGGAAGTTATATAAAGTATGTGCAAACAGCATTTAAACTTTTACTGCATGTATTATACTAAAGTAACAGTGCAAGAGTTAATATACTTTAACTAATTAGGATCATTTTAGTTCAACATGACCACTTGTAGGATGCTTGATTTAAAATCTTGACATATTTGTTATTCTTAACAAATTACAATTGTTAGTTGTCATTTTATGCCATACATAGAAAAGGTGGGGTGGGGATAATACATAGACCTTGTCTGAGATAAAGAAGTAAACATATGCAGTAGAATAATAGCCACAACACCTACATGACTTAATCAACAAGAGGACTGACGTTAAATGCTGTTTTTAATGAAGTAATGTAACGTGTGAATAATGTAACTCTCTCATGCACAGTTGAAGGAGACTGTGGAGCAATAAAATTCTGCTGAATGCACAGGACAACAAAGCTTGTGCTTTAAAACAAATGTGCTAGAGCAGCAGAAGACCACATGGGCTGTTCCTCCTGGTAGTGCAGAACAGGACACTGAGGCTTCAATTCTCATGGGATCACTGAAACTGGACAATAGAAGAGCAGGAGACAAATCTGCAGAAACAGTGTGATGCTATCATGTCAATATGGACCAAAAACTCTATGGAACTGTTCCAGCAACTTGTTTAATCTAAGCCATCATGAACTAAGGCATTTCTAAAGGAAAAATGGAGTCTAACCCAGCAGTAGCAAGGTGTAGCTGATGAAGTGGCCAGTGAGTGTACTGTAAATTACTAGCCAACAGACTTTCACAAATGTAGGCTATGCAGCACATAAAAAGACTTATGTTAAATCCTAGGCTGGTTTTAAAGAAAACAATCTTATATTCATTTTACAACTCATAAATTCTCAACTCATGATTAGATTTGAATTATGATGCATTTATTTATTTTTAATTTTGTTTGGCAGATATAAGACAGTATCCTTTTAAAATTAAATTATATCTGTCTGTTCTTTTATTTGCTAGCTATTAATAGGGAATAAAAATCCATAAGCTACTGCACTGACCTGACCTGTTTCATAACAATTTGGTTTTCTTTGATAAGGCAAAAAAAGATTTGTCTTCTTACATGAAAAAAAAATGTGACTTGGAACCATTACAGTAGACACAGTATACAAACTTAGTATTTCAGCTTATATGTGTAGATCTTCCATCGATCTGGAAAGGGTTACAAAACCATATCCATACAATTTGGAGTTGATCATTTTAAACTGAGAAAGATTTTTTATTCATAAGTGAAAATCATTCAAGACAATTGCCAATCTTTCCAGGAGTGGCGTAAAATTTGTCAAATATATATTCCCTCTGAGACCTGACTATAAAATATTATTTCCAAAAATAAAATTAAATCAATTTAATCAAAGTAGTTTTTTGTTGCTGTAATGAACTGGAAAAAAATCAAGTCAAAATCACAGCTTTTTGTGGACACTGCCCATGTGTTAGTCTTCACTAAGAAATACAGTCAAAAACAACACCAACATTATTTGTTTCTCTTTCCTAGGCTAATGACCAACTGAGGTCTGTTTTAACATTTATTGTTTCTATGACTGATGGTCATGTGGACTTTTTTACTTGCTGACTGGTCCTTCAGCAACTCCAAAATGAATAACATATAAACAGTGTTTTTATGTTAGTGAACAGTTCAGGAATAAAAGGCTACGATGTTCCAATATGTATACTAAATACTTATAGACATGTTAGAATAATAAGTCTTATAAATTTAGAGGTACTTATGTTAATTAAGGGAGGCTGGCCTAATTAAAGAATAAGTCAATCAATCAATATCTGTTTTCTAGCTTTCTTTTCCTGAAAAAATAAAAATAAAAACACAAAGCCTTTCATCAACTGCACAAGCAAAGTGGCTGTAGTAGAAAGAAACCTTGATTTCACACTTGAAAAAAAACCCTGCTGTCTGAAATGTCCTGTTTCTCCTGCTGCTCCAAGTTGAATTTCTATAGTCATTAAAGAGGGACAAGTACTCGCAGGTTTCTTCAAATCGGCCAACTTTAGGCTCCATCACTGTGTTTGTTTCAGCTAAAACAACACACACACCTTCAACAGCAGGTACCAAGGAGAATCAGGCTATACAGGGTGCACCAAAGGTAAGTTCAAAAGTAACTTTTACATGTGATGAATCATACATTTGAACAAGGCTTATTATATATTTTATTCTTAGTTTTGAAACAAAATGATTGAATTTTATATTTAAAAAAATGCATATGGATGCAGACTTTTAAGCTTCTCTTCATGTAAACAGGTATGTCTGTTTACAGACACTGAAAGAGTCAGGAGCAGCTGACAAACCAAGACATACACTGTACAATACCACTAACCATTTATAGTTTTGTATTCCTAATACTCTTTAGTAGCCATCTCTGTAAACTGAAATAAGTCCAGTGTCCTTAAATTTAAACCTCAAGTTTATTTTAGCACTCATCTTTTGTTCAGTAATTCATAATGATATACTGTGTAAATCTTTTACAAATCTAGTATTTTAACAGGCGAACCATGAGTAACATTGACTTAAAACACTGCAATGGTAAGTAACTGGTGGAAGGAGAGGTACGTCACTTTCTTGTAATGCCTGGGGTTTCCTGAAACTCATCTTGGCAAACATAATATTAGAGTAAACAGTTCCACAAGAAATGTGTTAAACAGCACTATAGTTCTCTTAATGTAGTGCCAAAAGTCGAATGCCAGCACATGTTTATAGATGTCTAGGAGAGTTCTGAAATTTATATTAAAACCTATATTGCACAGTCCTGCATTGCTACACACTTGCACACACACACAGAAAATTCCTTAATATATTTAATTTTTACATGTTTGCTATAAAAAGCTGTAATGGTGAAAAAAGTGTATACATTCAGTTTTCATGTATACTGTAATGTATTTCCTGAAAGTGGTTTATTTGCCATTTTTGACTGACACACAATGCGGTTCTGCTAAAACACCCACTGGTTAATAGAGTGGAGAAATATGCACTAAACCACATGTTCATTATTTTTACTTGTGGGAAGTTGCTAAAAGGCCAGATGAGAAAATAACTGACACAGACGATGCTTTTTTGAAGAAAAAAATGGGTCATGTTTAGGAAAGAGATTAACAATGTACAGAAAAGTAATGCAATGTTTAAACCATATAACTTTGTCTACATTTACATTTTCAGTTAAAAGAAACACAAGGCCAGTAAAATAGCTGCTTTACATTGACAGACAATCAATAATTTTCAAGAAAGAAGCAAATGCAGATAATTGCAAACAATCTTGGGAGGAACTTGAGTTACAAAGGGGGCCCATCCCAATCTGCATGAGACTGGCTAATGAAATTTTAAATAATTAGTTGCACTCACACCCATACCAGCAAAGTGTTTGGAGAGGTTGGTGATTAAACGCATCAAGGATGTTATATCACCCACACTGGACCATTACCAGTTTGCATACAGAGCCAACAGATCCACAGAGGATGCGATGGCTATTGTGCTCCATCACATGTTGGAGCATCTGGAACACGAAAATACGTATGCCTGACTTCTCTTTGTGGACTTTAGTTCGGCATTTAATACCATTCTGCCAAATAAGCTCCAAATTAAGCTCTGTGGGCTCAGACTAAGCACTGTATTGTGTAACTGGACTATGGACTTTTTAACAAATCACTTACAGTGTGTGCAAGTGGATAAAAGTACATCATCCACAGTGCTCATCAACACCGGGGTCCCCCAGGGATGTGTACTTAGCCCGTTACTGTATACACTATACACGCATGACTGCTGTGCCGCCCTTCCTTCTATTTACATCATTAAATTCGCTGATGACATCACAGTGTTAGGAATGATCAGTGACAATGATGAGTCCTCATACAAAAGGGAGGTGGAACATATGGCAACTTGGTGTAACGCCCACAACCTGGCCCTCAACATCAAGACAACCAGGAAAATGATTGTGGATTTTTGTAAGGGCACAAAGACCATCCACTTACCACTTACTATCGGAAATGGGACGGTCGAGAGGGTTACCAGCTTTAAATAACTGTGACAGAGGACCTAACGTGGGGCAATTACATCAACTCTGCCATAGGGAAGGCCCAGCAGTGTTTCTTCTACCTGAGGAAACTGAGAAGAACTAATCTTTCTCAGCAGCTTATGGTGAACTTTTATCGTTGTGCTATAGAGAGTGTGCTGACATATGGACTCTTGGTGTGGTTTTCCAGCTGCACTAGGGTGGAACAACAGGCACTACAGCGGGTGGTGAAAGCAGCGGGGAAAATCATCGGGACTAGTCTTCCGGAGATAAGTACTATCTACACTACACGCTGCCTTCGTCGAGTGCACAACATCCTGCGGGATCAGCATCACCCTGCACATCACCTGTTTCAGCTACTGCCCTCAGGTAGAAGGTACAGGTCTTTACGGGCTAGAACCACCAGACTGTCCCACAGCCTCTTTCCTACTGCTGTGAGGCTGCTGAATGAATGATTAGATACCTCCCTCTCGGACCTTGCGCCCATTTATTTATTTATCTATTTGTTTATTTATTCTTTAGTACTCATCATTACAATAACTGTGAACTGGACTTTGCATTGATGCAGCACACACTTGCATATTATTACACATCATTACAATAACTGTGAACTGGACTTTGCATTGATGCAGGACACATAAGATCGTGGTTTGACCCACCCCCCCCACACCCCATCTCCTTCTATAGTCTATATCCTTTATGTCCTACCTCACATCGCCGTTATGGTTATTGCTTTGCTGCACTATGGTTGCACTTTATTACTTGCCGGGAGATGTTGCCAAATGATATCTCGTTGTTATCTATACTTGTTATTTTTAACAATGACAATAAAATTGAATTGAATTGAATACTGATTAGAAAACAAATACTTTATTGCACATAAATTAGCCTTTATGCAGCTGAAGTGTGTATTAAAAGCAAAAAGGATTTTCCAGAATGAGTTCAAATGTAGGACATGTTTGTGCGTGGTTGTGAAGACTGCAGGGCAAAGAGAAATGACACACAGACACATGCTAGCATGCCTGCCTGCACGCATGCATATACAAAAATGCAGCTCTTTAATTATTAGTCGTTTTCCTCCATCTAGTTTCTTTCTTACAGATTTTGCTTTGTAAGCTTGTTGAGTTGAGGTGCCAGATCTTGGGGATCAAAGGTTAAAAGGGACAAATTTCATACTAAAAATGCTCACTACAAGGAACAGTGTAATTAATAGGTTTTGGTGCTACAGCTCAGTGTCTCTGCAGAGTTTAAGTTTATGTCACTGCTACAATGGTAGTAACTTTGTAAATGCAGTAAAGTGGAAGATACTGTACACTTAGATATTACTGTATGACATTCTCTTGTGTAATGATTTGTTGCTACTACCAAAATGTAGCAATAAATGGTGCTCAATATAGTTTCCCTTGTTGAATATAAAGATAGTAGTAGGAGGAAGTTAAGTATGTTTTTTTTTCACCTCCGCAATGTGGTGTAGTTTTCTGAGAAGTGGACTGTGTAGCTATTCAGAACTACAAAATATCCTGTATAGTCAAGCTGTAATATTGTTGGAAAAAATGTTACATCTATCTAACATGTCATGTAAGCCCTGTCTTTGGATATTTAAAAAAAAAAAAGCTTAATTAACATTACTTCACAGATACTTTACCACATTAACAACAACAAATCATATAAATTGATTCATAAAATGCTTTTATAAATCAATTTATATGTAGTATCAAGTATTGAGGTTCCTGTCTACTTTGTTACAATGTGATAATATATTAGCACAAACCCGTGACTTGAGTTAGGGATAACATTATAGTTAAATATATTTTAGGTGCATGGGAATTGTAAATTTCAGAACAAGTTAGCTATTTGATTGATTGTTTTGTTTTGTTTTATTTTACATTTTTAAAGAAATACATAGTTAGGACATTGGTGGCTTCTCACCTGCCATGCAAAGGATAAAATTGGGAGGGTCGCATCAGGAAGATATCAGGCATAAAACCTGTAAAAATTTAAATAGCAGATTGGCTGGTTGACGGCGGCAACCCCTTTACAGGAACAACACTGGCAATGAGACTTTCATAGTGCTGTGAAGGAATTTTGAGCAACATTGAAGAGCATTCGTGCTTGAACGGCCTTGTCACAGGTTGTGTCAGGATTTAAGTCCGGATTTTGACTAGACCACTCCAAAACCTTTTTTTTTGAGCCATTTAGGTGGACTTGGTGTGTTTCAGATCATTGTCCTGCTGCATACGCCAAGTGCTCTTAAAGTTACAAACTAGTTCTCCCTCAGGATTTTCTGGTAGAGTTCATAGTTCCATCAATGATGACATGTCGTCCAGGTCCTGAAGCTGATCACACTATTATCACACTACAACCATGATGTTTGACTATTGGTATGATGTTCTTTTTTTATAAGATGCTTTGTTAGTTTTATGCCAGATGTAACAAGCCGCTTCCAAAAAAGTTAAACATTTGTCTGACCAGTAAACAGAATATTTGCCCAAAAGGGCAAAATGATGGGTAAATAAACCTTTTTCTTTGTATGCAATTTTTGCCCATACGATTTCTTATTGTTGAATCATAAACACTGACCTCAACTGAGGCAAATGTGGCCTGTATTCCTTTTGATGTAGTTCTGTGTTCTTTTATGACCTCCTGGATGAGTTGTCATTGTGCTCTTGGAGAAATTTTGGTTGGCCGTCCACTCCTGGGAAGGTTCACCACTATTCCAATTTTTTCTCCGTTTGTGAATAATGGCTCTCACTGTGGATCGCTGGGTTCCAAAGCCTTAGAAATGGCTTGGTAAACCTTTACTGATACATGTCAGTTACTTAGTTTCTCATCTTGACTTTCTTTAGATAATGTTGCTATTTTAGATCTAGAGCTTAACTTTACTAGGCAATAATCAGGCCTGTTTGTGGAAAGTGAAATTTAACTCAGTTTAAAAAAAAAAAAATCACAGTTCATTCATTACTTAGCAAGGGGGAGTGTCATGCACACTCGCACCGCGACCGGCATGAGGACCCGGAAGTAAGACGGTCACGCTTTCAGAAAGCATAAACGGAAACAAGATGGCGCTTCACATCGCTCAGTCATTGAGTTCATTCATGCCTTCGCTATCGCTTCACCAATGATTCCGTGAGTACTCACCTATTCAGGTTGCTTTCTTGATTGAGTATGTGTTGCTAGAACACAGGTTTATTTGTGTAGATCCTTGCTCTTGTTGTAAGAGAGTTCTAAGAGTAAACGCGTGGTTATCCTGCCTACTCGCGCTGCTTCCGCGTTTGGGTTTACCGTCCACGCAACACGGGCTAACTGCTAAGGCTGCTGTGTTCGTCCCTCGGTTGCTCGTGACAAAATGACTGAGCCCAAAGCAGTAAACCCAGCGGAGTTTGCTCGCCTCTGCGCGGTGGTTGACCAGCATGCCGAACTGATCAATGAGCTCCGTGGTGAAGTCGTGTCTCTCCGAAAGGAGCTCCAAGACGTCGCGGTTTTACGCCGCAAGGTGGCGGAGCTGCGGCAGGAGAGCGCGACCCTCCGCAAGGCGGCTGTTCAGTCGGCTGTGGCCAGGCCCCCTGCAGCGGCTGCGGCGCCGCCCCCTTCCCCCTCCCCGACATTTTCATTGCTTTACCAGATAAGTGGGATGGCACAGATGGGAAGTGCAGTGTGTTTTTAACAGCATTAGATCTTGTGTTTGAGTTCAATTCCACCAGGTACTCCACAGACTGCGTGTTGCACTTCTCGTCTCGTTGCTATCCAGGCAGGCAGCTGAGTGGGCCACGGCGGTTCTCAGGTCAGATTCCGACACAGCCTATTCATACGGAGAATTCACCCGCCAACTCAAACTGACCTTCGAACATCCTGCTGCTGAGGTGGAGACCGACAGCAAACTGTACCACCTGCGGCAGGGTGGGTCATCCGTGAGCCGCTACACCGCGGATTTCCGTACCCTCGCCGTGCAGACCACCTGGGGGGATGCCGCCCTCCGGATGGCTTACTACGAAGGACTGGCTTCTCGCATCAAGGACGAGCTCGGCGGGCGAGAGCTTCCGGCTACACTGGAGGGGTTGGTCCAGCTCGCCCTCCGGATTGACCAGCGCCTGCTCGCTCGCCCGAAGCCAGCCCCCCGAACCCTGCCGCCCATCACGCCCCTTTTTTCACATTCCACGCCCCGATCACCAGCCTTCACCACCAGGGCGTCTGCCGGGTCTCCACCTCCCGCCGTGGTTGACACGGGAGCCGGGGAACCCATGCAACTAGGACGCGCCTCCTTGAACCCTGCAGAGCGAGAACGACGTTTCAGGGATGGACTCTGCGCCTATTGTGGTTCAGCGGCACACCATAGAGCTATATGCCCTTCACGCCCGGGAAACGATCAGGCCCGGTGAGTCAGCGGGGCAGCTCACCGGGTCACCTCCATCTTGCCGCCACCACACCTAGCATCTCATGGTTCAGGTGCACCTCCAATTTGGCCACAGACGAGTCCAAAGTTCCGCGTTCATCGACTCCGGGGCTGCTGGAAACTTTATTGACTCTTCCTATGCCAAGAGATTGGGGGTGGAGACTGAGGCGTTATCCCAGCCAGTCCGAGTGACATCCGTCGACGGTCGGCCCCTTTCCTCCAGCCCTATCACCACACAGACTCGGCCCATCACCCTCACCATTGACCAACACCAAGAAGAAATCTGCTTTCACCTCACCTTCATTTCCTCGCCACCCATCGTCTTAGGGTTCTGGCGAATTACGTCCTTGTGTTGACTATCGGGGCCTGAATAAGGTCACCATAAAAAACCGTCACCCGCTGCCTCTTACCAACTCAGCCCTGGACGCCCTCTCTGGTGCCACCATTTTTACAAAGTTGGACCTCCGGAGCGCCTACAACTTGGTGCGTATCAGAGAGGGCGATGAGTGGAAGACAGACTTCATCACCCCTAATGGACATTACGAAAGCCTTGTTATCCCCTTTGGACTCTGTAACGCCCCCGCAGCTTTCCAGCAGTTTATGAATGATGTTCTCCGGGACATGATGGGAAAATGGGTATTCGTCTACCTAGACGATATACTCATCTACTCACGCACCGCCGAAGAACACATCCGACACGTCAGGGCCGTCCTTAAGAGATTGCTCGCCCACCAACTGTACTGCAAGTTGGAGAAGTGCGCTTTTCACAAGCGCTCCACCACGTTCCTGGGCTTTGTCATCTCGTCCCAGGGTGTGGCCATGGACCCACAGAAGCTTGAGGTTGTACGTCATTGGCCCCTACCCAAGACTCTCAAACAGCTTTAACGGTTTCTTGGGTTTGCGAACTTCTATCGTCGCTTTATCCGGGGCTACAGTACAGTCGCAGCACCCCTAACTGCACTAACTCGCCCCTCATCTCATCCCTTCCAACTCGACTCCACTGCCATCAGCGCATTCTCCAAACTCTGCCATCTTTTCACCAACGCTCCAATTCTCCTCCATCCTGATGCCAACCAACAATTCGTTGTGGAGGTGGACGCCTTAGAGGTGGGCGCTGGGGCTGTTCTCTCCCAGCGGGGTCCAGACCAGAAACTACACCCTTGTAGTTTCTTCTCCAAAAAATTTGATCCCACTCAGCAGCAATACGGGGTAGGGGACCGCGAGCTGCTGGCCATAAAGTGGGCTTTGGAAGAATGGCAACACTGGCTCCAGGGCGCCAGAGAACCATTTATCGTCTGGACCGACCACCAAAACCTCATTACCATCAAGAACTTAAAACAACTCAACCCCAGGCAGGCGCGGTGGGCTCTATTTTTCGAGTCTTTTGATTTCCACCTATCCTATCGCCCGGGGTCAAAGAACATCAAAG